>JAJHUR010075833.1:0-10191 GCA_027495735.1 Lutjanus campechanus | reverse complement strand
CGTTTTCACTTTGAGACAAACACTACTCCAGCCTGTGAAGTGTGGAGCGGAGCGGGTGTAGCGAAAGGCTTTGTTTTCCGCCTGATTTTCGCAGCTTCGCAGCCTTTAATAGAGAAACGCTTGTTGCAATTCTCATTCTGTTGTCCTGTCGCCGTCATCTAGGGGCACCGAACAAATTACTGATAATCTGTGAGGGGTGTGGGTGGGTGGGGAAGTGGAGGGGGGTTGGGATTGGGCTGTGTATTTGGGATTTAAGCACCCCCGCCTGCTGTCTTAATACAAACAAAGTCCTTAGCCCTTAGTTTTTCCCTCCAGCCCGCCTTTTTCCTCAGGGTTTGCAGGGGATTCTGGGAGACCAAAACAGCCCCCACCCATCTCCCATAAGTACCCCCTCCAACTACCTCCAGCAGCCCTGCTACAACACCCCTCCTCTGCTGCCTGTCAAACATAGTTAGCTCAGAGCTCAGACGATCCCTCTCCACCTCTTCGTCCTCATCCTCCACCAGCAGCTTCACCCCCCCACACACACACGCACACACACATCACTACCACCACAGCCCGGCAGTGTGTCTGCAGCAGCAGTGAGGCGCCAAGCCGACCGCCCCACCCTGCCACTGGAACAGCGCTATGAGAAAGAAAAGAGAGCGCGCGGGTTGAGAGAGGGGAGGTGGGGGGGAGGAGGGAGAGGGGTTCAGCTTGCAGAAAAGGGCAGCAGCATCACTGCTGACAAAAGAAAAAGAATAATGATTTGCCAGGAAAAGAAAGACAGAGAGAGTTGGGGCGGTGAGGAAAGCACAGGGGAGAAACAGAGGGAAAGAGAAAGAAAGAAGGAGGGAAGGAGAGTGAGAGGTGAGCGAAGGACGTGGCAGAAATAAGCATATATAGATAGATGAGACCAATGAGGAGAGATGACAGGGTGACTTAGAAAGGGGGCGAAAAGACTGAAAGAGCATAAAAACACAATGAGAGCGAGATAGAGTGAAGCAGAGCAGAGTGGAAAGACAGAAAAGTCAAAAAAAGAAGACAGAGGGATGGAAAAGGGATGCTGACAGAAGAAGTGGAGTGGAGAGAAAGTGCAACAGTGAGCAGATAAGAGTCAAAGGACAGGTTCACATTTTTTTTTTTAAGTCTATCTTAATACAATAAGCATATTGAAAGAGTTATCGGTCCCTGTAATCATTCATTCCTCCTCTCCATATGGGTCTGAAGTGATCTTTCTCTAAGGCGATTTCACTGTAAGTGATGGGGGACAAAATCTGCCATCCTCATTCTCAAGTTCAGCTCGTTAATATAACGCGTCAGCAGCCTGAGTTAGACAAGTCAAGAGGGTATCTTCCGAAGTTAAAGTCTTTTTAGCACAAAATTCTCTTTTAGGTTTTTCCATCAACATGGAACCGGCCTTGTTCAAGCACCTAATTTTGAACTATTCAGAGAATTTCCACCAAAATTAAACTGTTTAGGAACCTGAAAAGGTTCCCAGCTCGAACCAAAGGATAGTTTGTCTTGGGAACCAAAATGGGCATGTCATATTCAACAGGTTGTTGTGCACTGTGCAGCACCCTCTGTTCATGACATCCTTGATTACAACGTTCCCGTTCAAAACTGGTGGAATGTGGGCTGGTTCACAAGATAGCATGAAGGATCCAAGGATCTTGAACGGAACCAGTTTTTTTTTGGTGGAAAAGGGCCCTTTGTGTTTCCTTGTTATGTGTTCCCTTGCTGATCTGAAGTAGGAAGATACTACCTGATAGTTGTAAGTACGACTGGATTACTAACCAAGCCAGGAGGGTAACTGATTGAGGGCTCCAGACCCCCAAAAGTCTCAGATTCACTGTATGTCAACTGACTCACAATTATATCCACCACCAACAGTGCCAGTGCAATAAAGAGTGTACAACAATCTACGTTACGTTACATGATATGACACGTTACGCTACGTTACATTACGTTACGGTACGTTACGTTACAATACGATACAATACAATACGATATGATACAATGTAATACAATACGATATGATATGATGCGATGCGATACGATGTAATACGATCCAACACAGCATGACAAGACATGATACAATACAATTCGAGGAATGGGCGTCATTTAAAAAAAATCATGATACTGGTACCCTTAAAGTGATCAAGTCCTTTATTTGATACCCTTTTTTCCTCTTAATTCTATACCCATTATGTCAATGGAAGCATTCCTGAAATAATCCTTCCACACTTGATACATTTAATATTATTATGCCACAGCCCAATCACAAGTTGCATTAAACAGAATGTTTGTAGTGATTGGCTGTCAGCAAAATCATACAAATAGTAATTTTTTCTAGATCTGGGTACACAAAGGATCACATGCATATATTGACTGGAGACGTTTCTTGGCACTGGGTGAATTTGGTCGATACCTCAAAAGTATCGAATACCGATACCCAGCCCTACACGATACGATGCAATATGATACGATAAAATACACTTTATTGTCCTCAGAGTGTGTCCTATTTGCAGTGAGGCTGAAAGAAAGGGTGTGAACGTTTGACTTTCATGCATCCTTCCTTAATCAAGTTTTTTTGGTTTCCTTGCACTCTCCATACCGTTACCATGGTTTATTTGCCATATCCACGATCCTCACCTTAACCATTCTGTAGTTGCCATGCGCAGATAGTGAAGAAAGTGAGAATTAGGAAAATGTTTGCATTGAATGTAATCTGTGTTTCTGCAGAATCATCCATCGGTATTCTGGGGATAAGAGTTCTGCATTATTTCCTGATTTTGGCACTGTCTTGCAGAGGGGAGTGTGACTGGACAAAACACCAGCAATAAACATCCATGCAGCTGTCAGAACAAAAACACCCAATTGGTTTGGCAAACTAAGACTGCTGAAACTTCATATCAGCTTTAAATGAACTTCTGTGCATTTGTGGACGGAACAAAGTCTGGTTTTAGTCATGTTTGGATGGAACTGCTTCACAGTATGGACAGGAGGAATATTACAGTGACCAAAAACTTTCAAAATAAAAAAAATAAAAGATCTGAACTTTATGATCAGATATGCCTTATTTAGTCATTTACCATACTGAGACCCATTAACCAGCTACTGTTACATCATAATTAACTCCATAATCATCTTTGTAGTGTTGTGATACCTTGCTTGTATGGTAACGCTCTGTAAACCACTTTGGCAATTGTTCATTATTTGACAGCTGTGCCAGCCAAGCTTCTTTAAAAACGAACCGATCGGACACAGAGAGAGAGAGAGAGACAGAGATAGAGACAGAGACAACGAGATAGTTTTGATTTTAAAGAGAGGAGCCCTTTACTGCACCAGCATGCTCACACAGATCCTAAGAGCCTCACCCATCAGAAATCATCATTAGATAAGAAAAAAGAAAACTGAGCTTTATCTGTCCATCTGCACCAACGCACACACACACATCAGGAAGATAAAGAGAGTGAAATCTTTAATGCCTTGGCAAATGCACTGACTGCCCCTGCCAATAGGCCACTTAAAGAAATGAGAAGTCAATTACCAGAAGTCTGCCCTTTTTACGAAGATCGCTGGACCCACTATAGGCAGCCTCAGAATCTGCACTGTCTCTCTTTCTTTAGTTCACACTGTCTGTCTCTCTCTCGCTTTCTGTACAGACAACACCCATCTTTCAAAACAACAATTAACAAGAAAGCTGGAAAAAGTTTCTCCTCTGTTCTGGGAAATACAGGAGTGTCTTGCAATCACACACACACACACTCTTACATAAGCATGAAATTGACGTGCACTCTGGGTGATAATTCAATAGAATTGTTTGTGTTTCAGTGGAATCGTATCATGATGATGTTAGTGTTCCACCAAATTCTGTTATCTAGATTAATGATTCTCAACGAACTGTGATTAAAAAATAACAAAGTTAATTCACAAAGTTTTTCATGTATGAAGAGTTATGTTTGATTTAAAACGTAACAGCAGGTCACAGCTGCACTGATCATTAGTTCAGGTTGTATGTAAGCAGGCTTGGAGAGTGACAGAATACAGAACATGTAACAAAATAATCAGGACGCAAAAAAGTTTACTGTATTCCCGTACAGTTACAGAAGACGCAATCAGTAGGGGTATCTCACTGATGTGTCACAATGCGCCGTGCATACACCATTATAACGCAGAGGCTCACAACACCACCACAATTTCACCATATTTGGTATTGAGGTAGTCCAAAAATAACAAAAAAGTAATCGAGATATGTTACTTTATTATTATTCTTGAATTAGGTTACTGACTATTAATAATTGTATCAGAATACACATTTAAAGTAACCCTCCCAACCCTGTGTGTGAGTCTGCAAAATTTGCCAAGTCATACACACACTATATCCCAAAGATAATGTGGAGAGCCTTGTGTATTTTATCTTAATGCTGCAGTGTGGTTCAAATTTGTGGCTATCGTTTGGGGAGGGCCCTTTCCTGTTTGAACATGACAATGCCCCTGAGCAAAAAGTAAGGTCAAGTTCTTCACTTCACTTTGTGCCCGACATCAGCGCTCGACCTCACTAATGCTCTTGTGGCTGAATGGGAGTAAATCCCTTCAGGCAGGTTGAAAAGCCTTCCCAGAAGACTGCAGGATGTTATAGTAGCAGATTAATGCCCACGGTTTTGGAGTGACATGCTCAGCCATTACATAATAGAGCAATGTTTACAGAACATGTCCATTCTTTATTATGCCATTAAGTGTTTATACATTCATTGTATAAATATCAAGGATCCTGCTGTATTGATTTTAACCTTAAAAGCCAGCTGGAAGTGATGCAAATCACAATGTAGCCTACATGAATAGACACACATGGTCCTCAACCTTTTCGAGCTGTGACCCCCTCCCGAAAAATCAGGTTGGTGTTTGTGACTCTGCCCCTGCCTGTCCAAGACTGTATAACACATGGAAGCTACTAAACACACATAATATCAGCGGTACAGACAATTTAATGTAAAAACCATTCTGCAGTCTAAAACATGGCCCACATTTCCCATCATGCTTGCTGAGTAGTTTGTTAAATTTGGTAGTTTATGTTACAAAATGCACGTTTCTTTTTGTTGGTGGCTGTGAATATGGTGGTTTATGGTTTAGAGTTTAACTATTGGTGAGTTGGCTGTTACATTTCTTGAGGTCAGCTGTATTTAGCATATTTTCGGGTGCTTGTCTCTTATGTTGCATGTCATTGGGGGGCTGATGTTGATGAGAGCTACTTCCTGGCTCTCATTCCATGCTGCTTCCCACACTATGTTCTATTATTTTATTTTCCACAACCATCTGGTGACCCCCAGAAATTATCTCACGACCCTCTTGGGGGTCCCGACCCCAAGATTAAGAACCACTGCTCTACAGCATGCCCAAAAATACATAACTGACACACAGAGGCAGGCAAAGTAACCACTTTCAAACTGCACAAACACATATACTCACACTCTGTCACACACATACACACACTCACACACACCTATCCACTCGTAAAACCTTCCGATAACAGCAGCGACTTATGCGCTAGGCAAAAGAAGGATAGGGCTCTCGATGCCCGGGGAAGGGCCAAGATTAGAAAAAGGGGAATCGTCCTAAAGCTTCAGCGACAGAGAGAGGCTGAGGAGGATGAAGGAAGAGAGGGAGAAAGGAGGAGACGCAGGGAGGAAGGAGAGAAGGAGAGAGGGGTGAGTCAGTGAGCCAAGGGTGACGAGGGAAGATATGCTTCAAATTAAATCATTTGGAACAAAAGAGGATTGTTGCCAAGCAACCCAGCCAGAACGGGGTTACCAGGGCAACCGAGGTGACCCGAAGCTTGACCTAAGAAATGGAGTCGCCCTTGTCGTCCATCGCCACACGCACACACGTGAACGCACAAACATGCACACAATTCCACCTTTCTCTCTCTTTCTCTCCGTATTGCTTTCAAGGTCCATCCGACAAACGCAAACAGACAGCAGGTTTCTTCTGGAAAATGCAGAACACAACGGAAATGTCACCCCGTGGCACAAACAAAACGCAGGGCTTTCAATCAAGAGGGCTTTTTAAAATTGAGAGAGTATGAGGTTAGGCAGCTAATGGATGACGTTAGCCAAAATCAACAGCTAGTGAAGCGCAACACATAAACTGTCCAATGTCCAAGATGAGCTTGTAGAATAAATAAATAGAGCTGTATTTTTCAGAGGGTTTTGGCAGCACTGTCTGTACACAAACACTTTTGAAATGATGGATGAAGCCCAGATTCTCCTTCAGGAAGGGAAAGGATGTACAATTCTTATTTAATAGACTATTAGAGAGGTTTTACAACAGAGGGCATTTACATTGAAATACCATTGCACTCTTTTCTTTGTGTCTTTAACATGAATAAAATAAAGAGACCTAGACCAATAGAGTATATCTGCAGCAATTTAATAATCATTTTTTAATCAGTTTTAAGGAAAAAGTCTAAATTCTCTGTTTCCACCTTCTTAAATGTGAATATTTTCTGGTTTCTTTACTTCTCTGTGACAGTTAACTGAATACCTTTGTTTGTGGGTAAAACAAAACATTTCAGGACATTATCCCGGGCTTTGGGAAACACTGATCAACACTTTACCATTTTCTAGACCAAACAACTAATTGATTAATCAAGAAAATAATAAACAAGAAAAATAATTGTTAGTTGCAGCCCTACTATAGAGTGCAGCAGGAATGAGTCCTAAAACCTGGAAATGAGTTAGCATTTTTGCACTTTTTCCCTCATCTGGAAATCAATGAGTTTTTCTTTATTTGCCTGAAATGAGGTCTTTGGTTAGCAAATGTTTTTTTTGTAGAGGGAACCAGAGAGATGCCTCCAAGCTGGCCTCCAAAATATGATGCCACTGCAGCACTCTATAGAGATCAGATATTATCTATTTTCCTCTCAGTCTGACAGTATCATAAACTTTATATTCTGTATCATGTTGGTCCAGCTCTTCACCAGATGTACAATGTTTACACCGAGGGAAATATTAAAACCCAAGGTTCTTGACGGAAGCACCCTTTCACCGTTGCATATGTTCGACACATTTATTCATTATTGAAGAACCTCTGACTGCATTGTATATTCAAATCTTCAAAGTGAACTGACTGCATTGAGTCACCATTGTCACTGACTGAACCAGCAGCTCTGAGCTGTGGAGCTCCTCACTGGTGACTGAGAGCGCCATTGTTGGCTTAGCTGTGATTCAGAATTTGTTGCCTCCTCGTTAGAAGCCTCTAAAAAGACGTGCAGTGCTTGTATAGGCTAGATGTGTACTAAACCGAATGTGAGAGCTTGGACTAGCAACAGACTGAACATGCAATTGAACTGAAGACAGGATGCCAGAATGTGATGTGTTCTCTTACTGTTGTATTTACTAGAGTGCATTTGAGTGGTGATGCGGCCACTTAGCTTTGAAACTATAGACCATATAATAAATAGTGGATGGAGCTTTTGGCTCTAAAATGTGAAGACAATGCAGAAGTGCCTTAATCCTCCATTCTTTCAAATTGCCAGCAGGGGGTGACGCCATTGGTTTCAAAAAGAAGTCTGATGGTACCGTCATGTCAAAATGACCCTATTCTCACTTGATTTACAGTCTCGCATAGCCAGACCTCTCTCCACAGAGCCACCAGCGCTGGAGAAAAGTCTCGCTTGACGAATACACAGGCAGGACTTGTACCAACACACGGCAGGACTTAAAGCAACAGTGTGCATCTGGTGAGTCAGAGTACTTGATTTATTACCTCATTAAACACTTTCCTACTAAGTTTATGGTCTCTGGTTCTTCTATACAATTCCCCCCAGGAATTGTGCTGGGCTTTGAAGCCACATTGATATAGTGGCCAAACCCTGTAATGACAACGTCACACGATGCACTGCGGCCACAAAGACTTTTTCCCCATAGACTTACATTGTAAAAGAGGTGGCTTTTTTGATTGTCACAATCCCTGCAAAATTATTCTTTTTAATTTGACCCATTTGGTCTTAAAACATTTGAAAAATCCAGAAGAGTGGCACGATTAAATAATTTTATCCCATTCAAGTTAGCGGAGGGCTAAACTGGAAGTTACCCACCAGGTAAAGGAAGTCTCTATAGCGTCTGGTCTTTGGGATGCACAATGCAAAAGCATATACAGACACTCCAGCACGGAAGTTGGTTTCATGCGGCTCTGAGCAGCTCTCAGGAATGAAAAAAGGCCCACCTCACAAAACTTGATCAAATATGAATCGAGATTCTGCTACTGCTTTGCCTACTTCTTTCGCTCTCTTTCTAAAATGTTTTAGAACCATGTGTTCACATACTGTTTAGCTACAATACCAGAAAGATCACAGGTAAGTGGCTGCCATTATGTGACTTGTTTCCAACGGAGCCCCCTGAAACGATCAAACTGTAAAACTCAGCAGTACTGGATCAAGTTTCTGTCACCTTATTGCCCATTTCTTTCCTAAAATGTTTTCAGAAATGTATTGCAGCACACTGTATAGCTGTAATATGAGAAACTTTGTGGCCAGGTAGGCCATTATTTCTTGCTGAATGGATGAGCCAAAACCAAACACTGTCCAAGTTGCAATATGTCACCCGCCAGCTTCACACTCTTATTTGTAAAGTGCATGCTCTGATTGCAAAAAACAAAAGACAAAAAAACAAGATGGTGACGGTAGTCTACAATCCAGTGGGTGACGTCACAGTTGGTTCACACTTGTCAGGAACAAATTATAAAGTCAGTGAGTGCGTATCTTTGAACTTAACTGAACAAAGTGATTTATGATTGTCACCTCTATTGCACAACTCCACACCTTTCAAAAGCTGGAAGTGAGGCTCTGCATCCAACAACCTTGGTTTCTTTCCAAAACTGACAATCTGACAATCACAGTCCACTTCATGCAGAGACTGACCAGACCTGTGTGCTGAGGTAATAAAGTGTGCAGGATTTGGACTCTGACATTCATCTCTTTATTCATTCCTCACACGACCACTTCTGTCACTTTTCATGTGCAACATCATGAATGCCTTTGAAGAGAAACTGTATAAAAGGGTGCGTCGTTATCCCCATTTGTACGATTCATCACCTCGAGACTACAAAGATACACGTAAAGACAGAGCACACGGAGACAGATCAGGTAGTTAGTATGACACAGTCAGGAGGAGGTTGTAGACCTCTTTCCTCCTTTTTTTCTGTTGACCAAACCAGAATTGGTGATTGTTGTCACGGAGGAAAGACTGACCAGGATGGTTTTGGTGTTTTATTTTGTTTCTGTCTGTTGAGTCTAAATGAAGAATCAATTAAATCTAGTTTTTGTTTGGTTAAAGAGGAAAAACTTGAAATCAGAAGGTGATCTGTTGTATTTTTTCTGTTTAATAAGGAAAACAGGTGTGAGAGCAAGATGACCTTTTCAGTTATTTATCTGGTCTACTACTGGTAATTTGTGTTTGTCTCCAGTTTTTCCTTTGATTTGACTCGAGCTAACACTGTAACGTAATCATGTTGTCAGCACTAAAATGGTCTACAATAAAAGGCTTGTGCCCCAACTTTGAGTGCGGCCATTCAGAAAAAGGTAACACTTTTACCTCTAGATGTGGTCAGACTAATTAATTAGTTTTAACTGAAAGCCTTTGAATACACTTCACAAGAACAGCTTTTAGAGTTCCAATCACCCCTCTTAAAGACTTCTGTCAGGGCAGATTTGATCAGAAATCCATTTAAATTATTTTAGAAATCAGTGTAGCGTGCAGTGTTTTAAGGCTTTGTGGGGTTTTTTTTTTCCCCTGCACAATTAGAAAACTATCAGAAACTTGTCGTGAAAGTGGTACTACAAACTGTGATAGTCGCAGGTGCTACTTGAAGTCAGTTTCTTTGGTAACATGTCAACTCTCCTGTCTGGCAGCTTCCACTTGAAAATCACAAATAAACGCGTCCTCTCTTCTCATCGTGTAATTGTTGCCGAGTTACATGAGACTGGATGTTCTACTGGATGTTTTTTTTTTTGTTTTGTTTTGTCTCAGGCAGACCTCGTTCCTTTCTTCTCATCTCTGTGTCTCTGACTGCTCAGCAACATGACATGAAAGGACAAAGAGTGTTTTTGGAAGTGTGTGTGTAAGTGTGTGTGTGTGTGTGTGACAGCAGAGAGTGTGTATGGAAGTGTGTGCGT
This sequence comes from Lutjanus campechanus, assembly GCA_027495735.1. Classification (NCBI taxonomy): domain Eukaryota; kingdom Metazoa; phylum Chordata; class Actinopteri; order Lutjaniformes; family Lutjanidae; genus Lutjanus; species Lutjanus campechanus. The sequence goes on along the minus strand of JAJHUR010075833.1, from coordinate 35 downwards.
GTTTGTGTGTCTCCCTGGAAATAGCACAGCATGGC
>JAJHUR010075832.1:0-33433 GCA_027495735.1 Lutjanus campechanus | reverse complement strand
ATTACTTAATTACAGCTTTAAAATATGACAATTTTAAAATTATGAAACTTTGTTTTCCTGATAACCATTGCTATATTAACTATGTGCATATTAAGGAAAAACATGTCTGTCATATGCGGTTTCTTAGACAAGCGCTCCACTTGGTAGGAGACAAAAAAATGCATTGAAAATGTTTTAATCTGTTTAAAGAGAAGACAACAGAATAAAAATAAAATCAAATTGTGGCGGCTGCGTCCACTGCTAGTACAATGTGAAGTATTTTCAGTGTTTGATTTTGAAGTAATCCACAAGTATTCAGATTAGATTACATGTTTTATATTCCAATGGATTAAGTTACTAATTACAAAGATTGGCATGTGATTTGTATTCAGTAACTGACTACATTTTAAGGGGGTCTAACCCAACCCTGCAGCCAGTTCACTTATGATTAAAACTACAAACCAGCACAAAAATGACAATTCAATCAAAACCACCATGTTCTGAACAAACACTTTGCAAATACTGACAAAAGGTAACAGTTTTGGACATGCATTTTAGAACATGAAAAACTTAAACTATGAGCCCAGCACGAGGCCAAGGCACGATGGGAAATGTGGGCAATTGCTAGGATAGGCCTTAAATATTTTGACTGCTAGATGATCTACAGATAAACCCTGATCTATAACCAAAAAAACAGTGAGTGTAGATTATGTCTATCATAGGTAATAATCAAATGGGCTAGCAGATGCTGAGAGTCTGGGATTACACCAGAGCTGGCTTTGTTTCTGTCAGCAGCACACTCCACCTAGGTTACAAAATGTAGATATGTATTTATTTAGCTTTTTTATTGAGCATGAACCTCACATTTATGTGCATGATGTCGAAAAATGTAAATACATAAATAAATTTTCATGTCACAGTTACGCTTGTGAGACACAGAGGAAGCTGAGATGCAGCCTGCAGAGGCTGTTGCACAAAGCTGCATAGATTAAAATGAGAAGGTAAAGCCAAAGTCTGAGTGTCTGTGCTTAGTGCGAAAATATTACAGCATCATGTTCCATTTAACATCATTATCCTTTAATATCACAATCCAAATCATACCCACAAGGTTTACTTCTCTTATGGAGCACGGAGCAAGTTTTGTTGAGCAGGCATATGGATGGCAGAGATGTGGGGTGTCAGATCCAAGAAAAAAAAAGACGGAAAACTGGTTTGTAATTAAAGATTCAAAAGTCACTTGTTACTCATGCTGATTAACAGGACTCAGCGGGTGGACATGCTGATCCACCAGAAACATCGCTAAATGCACAGTAGGGTGCAGAGTCTTGAGATCATTTTTTATAAAAATTTAATTCTGATAATAAGCAAATTAAAATTGCCTTAAAATTGGCGTCAGAAAAACAATCGTCGATTATCCCTTCCATCATAAATATCACATCCTATTTCCAATCTGCATAAGCCTAAGATTTTCCAGCTGTGAAAACACTTTTGTTTCAAAGCAGACATTCAAGTGTGAAAAATAAAAACGAATGAAGCTTTATTTCTTTATGCACAGCTTTGTGGGTTGATTCTTCCATAGAATAAGTATTCTAGAGTCTAGGCTTGTGGACTTGCTGTACCTGACATCTTTAAAATATGCCAGCTTACAAAAGCTACTGAAGCAAGACAAGCAGCAGTCATTGATGAATTATTTGAGTTATTCTTTGAAAGCAGAGGAAGTAGGGTTTCCCATGTCAATTGGAATAAAAAGCAGGGAGGGGAAAGAAGACAAAGACACAAAGAGTGACTATGTGTGGGTGTGGGCACTGATGCATCAAAGGTTCTGTCAGTTCAAGTACGTGGCTAGGTAGACCCCAGGAAATGCTGCATAAAGCTCACTGAGCATGAAGTCTGGCAAAAAATAGAAAATCAGTGCATGACAGACACACACCAAGCCAGTTAAATAGACCTGTCTTTTATTTCTTATGTGTGGGGATTTGCAACTTAAATATACTCATCCTGTAAATATTGCAATCAAGAATGAAATTATGTGAAAGCTGAGCAACAGCAACAGGGGATCCAATCTGGGCCCCGTTTACGCTTGGCATTAACGTGCATCTTGGGTGATCTAATCACAAGTGGATAGCTCCAGAGGTGTGAATACACCCAAGCTGTATCAAGCTCACATTGAGTGAGATCTGATTGCTCGGACCACATTCAGGATGATCTGGGTCACACATGGCCACCTTCTTTTAGCAGCAGCAGCAGCAAATTTCAGGGGCTCTATTCACTTTGGTCAAACATCTTGTTTTATTTATTATGTTCTCACTGCATCAGCTCAATGAGCAGGAACAGGAACGTGTAGCAGTCACTTCAACAAGTATTTAATTTACTGCTTTTATAAGCAGTATAGCAATAATGCTGCTGAAATAAAATTCAAAAAGACCGATGTGTGAAACATGAAATACAGTGTCTAGAAGTGTGACTTTTTTCCAAGGTCTAGAGTTGCAAAAAACAAAAACAAATAAAATCATAATATTGAACTGAAATACTTGTAGAATCACAATACTTAAAAATCTCAATACATACCTATAATGCACTGAATGGCCAAATTGACATTCAACTGGTAAAAGAGCCCTTGTGTTTATTTGCATATAGAGCGGGGAGGTGAGATGCAATCAGAAGTGGTCACTCAAGACACATGTGGAGACGCATTTTAATTCAAGGTGTGAACTGATGTACCAAGAGCTGTCGACTTGTGATCCATTCACCCAAGACACATGTTAATACCAGGTGTAAACAGGCTCCTAATCAGCATGGGACTGTGCACTACAAAACTGTAGACCGGCATGTGAGAAAATTTCTCCATCCTACTCCAAAATTTACATGCATGCACACTGAAAATACTCACATATACAAGTATATATGAGTATAAGTTCCACTCTATAAGAAGAAGAATGGAAAATGTATATTTAATGCTAAGAAATACTGAATACTGAGAATGGAAAAGCAGTACTAATATCCTGGGAGAATAAAATACATCACTGAACACCTCTGCCCCAAATTTCTTGGTAATAGTCTCAAATTGGCAACCATAGCAACAACTGGTTGCAGGCATTGTATTAAAGATCCCTTATCACAGATTTAAACATGTCTGTCAATTCTAATTCTATCTAGCCCAACACTTCTCCAGTGATTACTTTCTAATGGATGACTAGTGCTGCTACTTCGTGCCTGCCATTCAAATCAACACAAGTGGAAACCTGATCTGAAAGCTGACGGGCTGCACGCAAAGACAAACTAGTCGCAGCAACAAAATCCTCATCAGAATCAAATGTCTCTGTGTCGCCCTCACTCCATAAACAAAAAGAGAGAACAGGGAGGCATTGACAAGTGAAGGCTGCACACGAAATGACATTTTCAGGGTGAATTCTTCCCCAAAGTGCATAAATCAAAAGGCGAGTGATGAATTTCTTTCAGCAATTAAATTTTTCAACATATTAGATTCAGATTTTTTTCTGTGTTCAGTGGCAATTACAGTTTAATGGTCTATGGTAAAATCTTTCCTCCTTTCAAGAAGCAGAGCCACACCACTATAAATACTTCCTCTCGACTCTTAAAAAAAGGCATATACACTGGATATGTTCCAGCTGAGCTTGTTGCAAATGGATTTGAAATAAGCATCACTGATTACATTTGATGTTGTTGAGCATCATTGATTTTGGATCATTAGAGCAGACACTAAACAGCCCAAGTGCTTTAGTGGTTTAAGTGGCAAGTGCATAACTCAAGCCAGGACTGAGGGCTGCATACAACTGTTGCATTAGCAAATTGCAACCATAAGTATGCAATTCATATCAAATCTACTAATTATATTGGGCAATATTCTAATGACAGTACTGAGAAATAACCCATATAGTCAAAAAATTAATATCAGCTATAGTATTCTATGTTAATTATGGTTTTCCAAAAATATGGATGAATTACAAACAACAAATAAAGGGACAGTTTACCTGAAAATCTGATATACATATTTTTCTTGTTGCCTGTACTGCTATTTGTAGCCATCTAGACTGTGTGTGTTGTTAAGTTTTGTAGATATCAGCCATAGAGACATCTGCCTTCTCTCGAATATAATGGGACTAAATGGAACTCAGCTTGTGGTGATCGAAGCTCTAAACATATTCTCTGAAAAATATCCTCAAACCTTGTTGTGAGTGAGTGTGAGTTGTTGTTTCATGTGGAACTACTTTCTTTTTAGTAGAAACAGTAGTAATTCCCATAAATTCTACCACAGATGTAGTTCCTGCATGAAATTGCTCACAACAAGATCTGCGGATTGCCTTGAGTTGCAAGGTCATGATTTCTAGAGAGAAACATTGTTGAGTTTTACAAATGTATTTTGAGCACCACAACCTGAGTGCCATTTAATCCCATTATATTCTAAAGAAGGCAGACATCTCCATGGCCGATATCTCCAAAACTCAGCAACTCGTACCAAAAAACTCTAGACGAATAAAATAGCACTAAAGGCAAGGGGAAAAAATGTTTTAGATTTTGAGGTGAACTGTCCCTTTAAAGGTGAGGAATTATCTCCAAACAAAGAAGAATTTGATTTACTTGTAATAATTTACATACAATGGCATGCAGTGTAACATTGCTTAATTACAACTGACAGCAGTGGTCCCAGAGAGTACCAAAAAAGTACAAGCCACGGAGATGATCAAACGTCTGATCAAATGTGTATGCAAGAAGAATATTTGACTCGTCTGAACATGATGTGCCAACTTTAAGAAGACGCCGTTATAATCATGATTACACAAAGTGTGGGAACAGCCGATTCAGGCAAGAAAGAAGCGCGTATTGATTTATTAAGGTCCTTGTTCTTGTTGCATATTGGCATTTCTGAACAGAAGCTTTGCCATCGAAAAGCAAACTGTCAGTGATGATGAACTGGTACAGCAAAGAATAAGAGGTTCTGATGACTAAAGCAGTCTTTTGTGAAAAGGACCTCATGGCTGTGCATGTTAAACACAAGATGAAACATTAGGGACCTTAGATTGCACAAAAGTTTCATAAAGTAAGAGCATCTTATCAGTGGGCAAACCGGACATTAGTGCATTTAAAGAATGAAACCTATCAGTCAGAAACAAAGTAGTTGACACATTCAATAAAAATCAATCTGTGAAAAGTATAAAAAGTGAAAATCTGTCAATGGCTATGACACTTTTCTGAGCTGACAATGATGAACAACAATGCAATCATCTGAAAACAGAAAAGATGCTATTTTCAATGACAGCACATACTGCGTTACATGATGTGCTGTAACAGCAACAACAGCTTCTGGACAAATAATCCATCCCCTATTCAAATGAAGCAGACACAAACTGCAGGTTTATATAACAAAGCTGATTTCTCTTATGTGATATTCTTGACTGGCCCACTCGAGTGAAGCGCCCTATCCAACAAGGACTAATAAGAAACTGAATGCTTCCTTACAGTATGTGTCACATGCCTGCAGCGGTTTCACAGCCCTCTAGCAGCGCCTTTTCGCTTTATGCCTCGGAGCAAATTCTCAGTGGTGCAATTCTACTGTACAGCTGTATAAACTGAGTGCATTACACTGGTTTCCATTTAATCTTTAAAACATCAAAATTTAAGAGGTGAAGATATTTAAAATCAACAAAATGTTTATGCAAATGCAATTAACATTTCTACTACTAGTATTCAAATTTTGTTTCATTGCCAAATATTGTATCACAAAGGACTTGTGATGAATCAACCAAGGATCCGTCCTCTGTTTTATGGACAAACTCTGAGTGTTGCTGTTTCCAATTGTGCTTAGATATAACTGTGGTCCAAATAATGACTAATTTTTTTTTTTTAAATATAGCATTAGCTTAAAAAACTTTGAAGCACAGGCCAAATGCAGGCGGCATAATGGTTCCAGTGGAGGAGAGGAGGAGGGGTTCACATGCACTAACATGCACGCGCGGCCGGACCGGCTTACCAAAACAGAGGCTCTAGAACAGCACACCCAGAGGGGGTGGAGAGGGCACAGAGGGGACTCTCTACTCCAGAGGTCAATACACCACTAGTTGTGTACATAGCAAAAATAAAATTCCTGACAGCTAATGAGGCTGTATTTCGCATTTAGCACCTTCAAATAAAAAAACAGAATTACTGCCTCGGGGTTGTGCGCCTCAACCAACCAGTTAAGTTGCAGTTTACATCCATATCTGTACAAACTTTTATAAGCTATGTAGTAACGACTTTGAAGGAATTTAATAAAAGTCTATTTTTTTGGCGAATTTGAAGATCACTATATTGCTATATTGATTCCAGTGTGGAACATGCTATATTCACTTAGAGACTTATTTTTTTACAGAGGAGCACAGAGGACTGATGGAGAACTGAACATTATGATGTCACAGTGAAGTTGACCTTTGACCTTCAGGATATAAAATGTCATCTCTTCATCATTATATCCTATCCTTATATTTGTGTGAAATTTGTCACAATCGGTATATGAATTCTTCAGTTATGGCCAAAAACTGTTTGTGAGTGAGCTTGACATTTGACCTCCACATTTTAAGCAGTTCATCCTGAAGTCCAAACGGATATTTTCACCAAGTCTGAAGAAACACTGACCACAAAAATCTAATCAGTTCATCCTTGAGTCCAAGTAGACAAAATTTGTGCCAAATTTGAAGAAATTACCTCCAGGTGTTCCTGGGATGTCACATTCACGAGAACAGGACAGTTGAGGTCAGAGTGACCTTGAACTGTTATCTCCAAATTCTAGTCAGCCATCGACAGAGGCAAAACAAATAAAAAATTGTTAATAACAAATCAAAGTTTGTAAATAATGATAGATTATCAAGTGACAGGCCTCAGTTATAAGGCGGCTCCCATCAATCACATATTTAGGGGACATTGTTCTCTAACGAGCTTTTATCTCCTGTCAGCAAAACATAACAGTTTATTTGTGTTGCTAGAAAAGCTTTTTCAAATTTCTCAAAATTTTTAATTTTTTTCTTGTGATTACCAACCTTTTTAATGATACGTTTTATTTCAAAATCATTCGTATCATTAGGGTGAAAAAACTTATCAGTTGAATCATTATGAATGAGGTTACTTATTCAAAACCAGTGATTTTTGATTTAGCCTACCCCCCATTTTAAATCAAAGTGAGATATTTCCCTACATCTTATAGAAAACAGACGGTTATATATTAAGGGAAGCCATGGACCTCTTTTTTTCTCAGTCATGACTGTATGTGAGAGAGTTGATTTGTCATGCAGGACTTAACCAGCTGAGGCTGTCATAATCAATTGCTGTAGGAGACCGAGGATGGGGGCGTAACAAAGGATTTCATGCCTGTCTACATCTATGATTACCATATCTGGATTGCAGAAAACTGAGCTTCCCCAAATCTTGATAAAAAACATGCATCACCATAGAGTGAAATGGGACACCACCAAGAGACATTTATCATTAAACCCCACAGTGAATCCTTTGAACCACTTCAACAGAAGTTTCACTTAGAAAATGAAATGAGAAAAACTCTTTTCATTGCAAGTGAAGACCATCTTTTGTTAAGTTTACTTCACGGCCTCTCTGTGCACCTGCCACACTTATGTCTGGATAACTGCCTAATGTGTGATGACTGAGGAACAGAAGAACAAACTCTCTCCAGCTTATAAAATGTTGGTTTAAGTTTTGTGTTTGATCTAGTCTAGTATTAGCAAACAAATGTGGGAGCACAATATAATTTTTAGATATCATGCAGGATGGTACAGAACTTGTTAAATAGCTGAGTGCAACCCTGATTCCAAAAAGGTTGGGATGCTACGTAAAACATAAATTAAACAGAAAGTAATAATATGCTATTCCTTCCTGCTATTCAAGTACAGAGACAATATGTCTTACCTCTTCATTCATTTTTGGAAATACATGCTTAATCTGAATTTGATGCAAGGAACACTTTTCAAACATGCTGGAACAGGGCTGACCAAAGACTGGGAAAGTTGAGGAATGCTCAAAAAACAATGGTAACAGGTTACAGTATCATTAGTAGGTAACAGCTGAGTCATACACAAGCAAGGATTAGGTGAGTTTCACCGCTTTGTGAAACGCATGATTATATAGCATATTACTACACAGGCTTGTCCTTTATGCATCTGTTTGCCTCTTCGCTGACATGGCTGAGAGACGTTTGCCCTCATGATATTGCCTCTGCATCAAAATCCACTATGATTCAACAAGCTGTGGAGCCACATGCATTCACACAAGTGGACGCACAAATTTAACTCACAGAAATAGATCCACACACGAGCACAGTGGGATGTCTCATGCCTTTGGTAAAAACATGAACATTTAAAGATTAAAGTCAAGATTTAAACACTTTGCGTGCCTCTCGTCACAGACTGGGGCATCAAGTCCAGAAAGAGAAGTGTAAGTAAATGTAAGCGCAAGTGGCCGAATCCGGCCCTTTAACAACCTCAATCTGGCCCTTTGATCATTTATCAATAAGAAAAAAGTAGGCCTATGTCATTTTGATTTTATTTAAATAACTTGCTATAACATTTTAAGTTTATTGGTGTTTACATTGTGGATTAGAAAATCATTTTATTTATAGGCTAATTAGAATATTTAATGGTTATGCCTGTTGTTAGGCACTTATTTTAAAAAGTCTTAACAGGATGTTGAAGCAGAGGAAATTTAGAAGAGTCACACTGCATTAAAAAAAAATGTTAAATGCAACATTGTTTTTATTCAGTAACATGCTGCTTCTAATCACAAAATGTGCTTTGTTTTTCCTGTAATTTTGCACATAATGTTTCTTTTACATTGGTGAAAACTAATAAAGTAAAGAAAACAATAAAAAGGTGCATTTTTTTACACATTTAAATTCATAACTTCGCAGGTCAAACATAGGAAATGTAAACGTCTAGCCCCTTGGCATTGGTTTCTTGTCATAGAATATGTTTGTGTGTGTGTGTGTGTGTTCGCTATGTGTTAACATTTATTTAGTGCCAACATTCTCTTGGATGTAAAGTTGTCTTCACTGCCTGTAAGCACCATGTAAAGCATGTCTGCCTACATATGCCTGCATTGTTCATATACGTGTGTAATGTGCTGCTGTCACATTGCCTTAACATATGGTGTTAAGGCAACATTGTTTAAGATGTCAGTTTTGTGCTGCATATTGTGGCTTAGGGTAAAAATCAGTTATAAAACTTCTTACAAGAGCTTATATTCGCTGCTGTTAGTGACAACTCATTTAACACCATAGACCAGACAAAGATAATTCCCCCAGAGATTGTCTATAAATATAAACAAAAGCTGAATAAATCATTTATCTTCACTTTCCTCTTATTTGCCCTTCTGTAATCAGACAGCTGACAGTTGACAGGGTGGATGCCACAAATTTTTCACGAGTTCAAAGCTCCATGTGCACATAAATGAATGATAAATGCTTCTCACCTGTTGTCAGATGGTAGGAGGGAAAGCAGGGCCAGAGATGACAGCTTCCTCCGCTCAGGCTGAGTGATGTTGTCCATGCGGTCAACCCACATCTCTATCACACTGCCCAACAACTGGTCCATCTTATGAAGAAAGACAATGACGAAGGCAGAGAGACGGACAAGTGGGAGGAAAGAGAATGAGAGTTAATAAAGACGAAGAAAGACGAGACAGATGACCCATAAAAAAATATAGAAAGAGGGCAAGAAAGAGTGACAGACAGTGTTTGACAACTCAAGATACAGTATCTGATGTTATTTTAATGCTTTAAGATGTGTCTACCTCTGTAATAAAAGTCAGCAAAACTGACCTTCCCCACCTGTTCAGCCTCATTTACCTCTCCGCCTTGTCCTCTATCATCCAAAAGGAAGATGATGGAGAGACAACTTAAAGAGACATCTCTTGGCCTTTCATTTATTTAGATAAGGGCAGCAGAGTCAAAATGAGGCAGGATCAATTTTGCTCTGGGTCAGACAAAAACACCAGTATCAGAGTTTCACAGTGAAACAGGGGGACAACTTTAAACTTTAGGGCTAGTGAATGTTACCATTTGCAATTCCCTGGCTCATTACGTTTAGCCTCGTTCAGTATGATTCCCTTTTAACAGGCACTTTGCAGTTATGTCTCTTACAGACATTCAAAGAGTCTTTGCTGAGAAGACAGAAACGAAGGGCAGGCAACGAGTCTCACCTCCTGGCTGCACTCTGACGCCATTTGAGTGAGCAGAGAGGAGAAGAAACTGGAGTTCTGGAGGAGGACACGGCCCATGATTCCCAGGTAGGTGGACATCACCACGGGATATCTCTGTACAACACACGCGAACACAATGTGAATGCACACATGCAGCTGAAGACATATTTTTAGATGAAATGGTTGACACAGTTTTTAAAGAGAAGAAAACTCATATGTTCATTTTATTTCATTACTTGGTAAATTACCCCAGTATATATCCAACTTATTGACATATTATCCCAGTAGCTGTAACACTGTAATACTAATGAGAAAATTTCAGTCAAGATCCTGAAAATTCAAACCAAACTGGGTTAATCTGCCCTTCTCTTTCATGCCCAACAAGCCTGGAATCAGCTGCAAAACATACTTAACTTAGAATCTTTACTCTCTCTTGACATGTTCTAAAGTGCTTTAAAGTCTGTTTTGACAGAACAGTGTTATGGCTTCTGATAAAGGCCGTTATCTGCCAAATTTGTTTTTAGCCTCTGATCCATGTCTGTTTTGTATTTGTTTCTTGGGTCTTGGTATGTTTTTTTTATGATGTATATTTTGTATTCTGCTTCTTGTGCACCAAAATTGCATCAACAAAGTGATCGAGTGCAGTGATAATAATGCTCTTGAGATTAACAAAGAAAATGGAAGAGATTGTATTCGGCTCAACATGTGACTTTCATAAAGTTCCTAAAGTATCATCATCATCATTGTGTTCTGGTATGTTCTTGTGATGTATGTTTTGTATCTGATTGATCTTGTTGTCTGCATTTTTCTATGAAACTTTTCATTTTGTTGCTGTCTATCTTGACCAGGACTCCCTGGCAGAAGAGACATTGGCTACGTTTACATGCACACAAAATTCCTTATTCTGAAAAAGGACATATTCCTACAAAGCTGTTTACAAGGCTTATGAAAATGGAAATTCCTTTAATAGTCCCTTTTGCATCCAGCTGTGTATACTCTGAAAAAATACTATTTTGACAGGAAGAAGCATCCATAATCAAAGTTTTCCACTGGTGGTGGACTTGTTTGACAGCGTGAACTCAGCCTCCGTCTTTCATTTAACCACCTTCTTGAAAAGGTTAGCACTGCAATATTTGCACATATCTAAAAATATGTTGATATGAAATGGTAAAAATAATGTCTAAAATTAGGTGTTTCTAAAATAAAAAAAGGATTTTTTTTTGTGTACACATCTCTACCCCAGCCTTGCAAAGTGTGGGCCATTTGGTGTGTTTACAGCACAGAGCAGAAGAGGTTGTGTGTCACAAAAATGTTGTAGAAAACCCAACTAAAATGCAAATTCTGAATATGCTGTTTACATGGTCAAAGAATGCTCCTAAAACCAGAATAATACCAGTGTATCCCACATGTCTTAATCAGAATATGCTCCTTTCAGAATATGGCCTAATTCAAAGCATCCAGCCCTGTATATGACATTAATCACATTCAGAATATTTCCATATTGTAAATATTAGTGGAAAACTAGTGTGCATTTAAATGTAGCCACTGTATCCCAATGGGACCTTACTGGTAATATAAAGGATAGATAAATAAATAAATGAAAATCATGCACAAATGCTTTTACATAAACCAAAAGGTCATTAAGCATGATGAGGGGAAAGAAGATAGGTCCACTGACACAGCAGAATCCTGAAAAGCCAGACTCTGACCTTTAAGTGAGCTGATGATCAATAAATGCCACCATATTGTCTCCATAAGAATTCATTTGACAGAAAAGGACAAACTGAGAGAACATACAGGAACATATCCTTATTAAGTGAGTATTTTAATGTTTAATAAGGTTAAACATTAACTTCCAATAGAAGTTGGAAATTAGTGAAAATGCACCACAGGTAATAAAGCGTTTTTACAAGTCCTTTTATATAATTCCAGTAGAGATCTGTGTGAGATGTTAGGGTAAAACTCACCTCGCCGTCCACAATGCCTCTGAAGACAGCTGGTAGCAGAGGCTGGAACATGTGGGCTCCCAGTATGGGGCTAACCTTTAAAGCTATCTCTACCACCTGCCGAGACACAGGGAGAGGAAGGGTGAGGGTCGGGACAGTACTCAGAGAGGAAGGCAAGACACAGTACCAAGGAGAAACAGGAGAACAGACACGGAGAACCTCGGGAGGAAACCAAAGGGGAAGCAAAGAAGTAGTGTATGAAAGGAAAGGCAGTAAGGGTCAGACACAGGGTGATGTAAAGACATCAGCACAGAGGACATATGGGGGCAAAAGGGAGTTAGCAAGAGCTCCTTCCCTGAGATAGTAAAAAGGAAGTGCAGACAATTCTCCTTTTAATTAAGGTTCTGACCCACAGTATCTAGCAGGCAAGGTTAGTCTGTTAAGTTTTAGTCTCCCAAGAAATTTGAATGAGCTCTCTGTCAGGCATTAAAGAGACAGTTCACCCCCCAAATCAATCAATCTTTACCAAGTACCTGCCATGACTTAAAGATCTCTGGTCGGTTTGTTGGGGATTTTACATGTGTGGAGTAAATCTGAACACATTCACATAATCTGTAAATCACCAAGCTCAAGACTGATGCATTCAAATCAAAAATTTAAAAGAAATTACATATTTTTCCCCTGGCCTATTGTGCTCTTTATCCATCTAGACTGTTTCGATGTGAGTTGCAAAGTTTTGGAAAGAATATATATATATATATATTGTAAAAACTCAACAGCAATGTCTCTTTCCAGAAATCATGACCTGGTTGGGTGCACATGAAGTGTGCATCTACTCATGGATGAGGTTGTAACTCAGCCGAGGAGGACATCATGGGGGATTATTAGGTAAGTTCTATTTGATAGAAAAGCCTGTGTAAAGAAAAAAGGGAATTTTTCCTCTAAACACATTATATACATGTTAGAACATAGTTGCTGAGAACTATGTGTAAAGAATTTGGAATTGGACCAGTAAACAGTTGTTCATGATTTCTTTGTTGAGGATTTTTTGGTGGATCTGAAACATGGTTTGGAGACATGCTGGATCCATGGTGCCCCAACACTATGAAAGCCCCACGAACATCACATGAAGGAAACTGTGCCCCCTCACCTTCTCAAATGGTTAATTACAAATGTACCTTCAGCGACTGTTTCAGTTTAAGTCAGCGCAGCAGTTCACTTTAGCTCAACAACCTGACACGGAAGTATAAAAAAAAATGCTGCAGGCTTAAGTCAAACAACAAAAAACAAAGCTTCAATATGATGAAAGAAACATGTCAGAATAAAAAAAAACAACAGTGACAGAAACACTGTGGTATGCATCTCTGTGTTAATGTACACAGACACACACTCAGCTGTCACTTTAGAAGGTATACCTTGTTAAAACTAATGCAATCAAATATGACAGCCTTTGTGAAGGCTATAATATTTTATATTCTAGAGAGGTTCAGTAATTCATGCGCTTGCTTTGATGTTGAGAAAAATACTTGAATCTGATGACATACAGTACTGTATATACATAGATTTAGCCAAGAAAACTAATCTGACAGGACAGAGACTGGATCCAAACCAGTAAAGGATCATTCCATCCTCTTAAGGCTTCACATGATTAGACAACAGACCACACTAACACGATGATGCACACTAACTTTAAAAATGGCATTTTGGTAAATTACAGCCTCAAATGAGAATATTCAACTCAAAGGTCAGCAACCAAACGCGAAGCACAGAGACAGACAGCAAGATGCTATATCTGTCTATATCATGCATATGAACTTTTCAAATAAATGCCTACTGATTACTGTCATCCCTCTGTCTGCAGGGTGCCCATGTCTGCTGAGCCACAGTGTGCCTGTGTTGTGTAGGTTGACAGGTTTATTGTCTGGTGGCTCCCCTTTCCTCGGAAGAAAGGATTAGCAAGAGCCAGCTGTGCAGTAATGCCACTGAGATTTATTAAGCTGAAGCTCTCTGGTTTTCAGCTATTCTGTGTATATACTATATACTACTCAAGGAGATAGCACACAGGCAGCCTTCAAACCAACAGTATGGTCAACAGTAGGGCTGGGTATCGGTAGTCAATACCTATCATCGGCTATCAATCGAAATAACCCAGTATCGAGTAGTATCAAACTTCTCTAGTCAAACGATACCTGCATTCAATTCTTTTTGTACCTGGATCTAGAAATAAATTACTATTTGTATGGTTTCGCGCACAGCCAATGAATGCAAGCGTTCTTCCATAAGTGTGTGACTGGCCCCACTACACAGTATACAGCTGGCAGCTATATATAGTCTGTGTTGTTGAATTTGAGCACAGTGTATTTGATAGAGGCAGCGCAGCATTTCTGAGATACCACTAAAATAAAAGAAGAGGTATTTAATGAAGTACTCTATTGGTATCTGTATGACTTTCAGGGTATTGGTATCGTATTTTTTTTTTTTTTGTAACGTTACCCAGCCCTAGTCAGCAGACACTTGAGCAAAAACAAAGCTGATATGAGGTATCAGTTTTTGGTGCTTTTTGGTGGTCAGATACCGAACTGAAAATTGTGATTAAAAAAAACCCTGTGGTGAGCAGATATAACTTTCTAAATAACTAAATAAATCAAATCAATGTTTTGATCAACATAAATCTAATGACATTGCTTACTTAACATCATGGAGCTTCTCTTCCAAATCCATTATTATGTTATTATATGTTCAGATGTGAAAGGTAGCCAGGTAGACAGAGATGATGAGTAGCTTGTTTGAGGTGCCCTGTATAACACTTCTCAAATAATTTATTAGCAGTGAGAATATCAAGGCTCCTCCTGCATTATAATCTAGTGTCAATTCCCAAGCAGCACTGCCTGTGTCTGTTTATGTATATGATTGTGTGTTTGTGTATACAGCACTTTATGCTGCTTCTGGTGCACCTGCTATTCACCGGGCCACAGAGACAGAACAAACAAACAGTGGTTGAACTTAAGGAGGGAGGATTTAAAAAAAAGATGAATCCTGAGAAAAAGGAGAGACAGAGACTAAACAGAACTTATTTATTTATGTGTGTGAGAGAGGGATGGAGTGACCGTACCTTGAGCACTTGGACCTGTCCCTCGTTCGTGATGTCCTTCAGCAGATCACAGAAGGAGCGACACAATGATTCTGCATAGTTCTGTGGAGAAAAAAAATCAGTATGAACAAGAGGAAGTTCTATATAATGTGTATGTAAATTTGTCTCAGTATAAGCGTGTGTGTCTCACCTGCAGGAATTCTGTGGCAGACAAGTATATGTAGGCATTAACGATCTGAAAGCAGGTGCGCAGGTTCTCTGAGCTCAACTCTGGAATAGAACATCAGAAATTACACTTCAAAGTGGAGAAAAGGGTTGAATTGATGGATGCAGGCAGAGACAGGGGAAAAGGGAGGCAGAGACGGAGGACAAAAGCAATTGTTGATAAATGATCCTGCTGAACACATTTAGACTGCATTGCATACTGGATGGATGGTCTTACTGGCTTTGTTCACTGAAAATAACCATTAAACACACGTTTTGCCTTTAGAAATGTTCAGTGTTTACAGGGCGCTGTTAAAGAAAAAAAACTAACATTTTCATTCACTATGACTCATAGCTGTACAAAAATAATACATGGAAATTCAACACAGAGGAGGAGCATTTTTAACAGCCACTGTATACCCAGTGATCTTCAATATTAGTCTGGAACAAACTCATGTTTGAGAATGAGGCACCTCATTGCCCTGGGGACAATAAAAAAGGCATCTGGGACACAAAGGCAGACGGTCTGTGGACAACTGTGAATGTGAGGGAGGTGTCTGGAAAGGTCTGCTTTTTCTCTGTTTCTCCATTATCGAATTCCGCTTATTGTCACAACCAACGTCAAACTACTACATAAATTTTGCATAATGTTGATATCCCAATCCAAAAAGGTACCTTAATCAATTACAGATGGCCACTGTTGAACGTCATCAAAGCAATTATCCATGTTATCACTGTCAGCAGGCAACAGCAGACACCTGATCTGATCTTTTTTAAATCAAAACCATAAGAGTTTTGCAAATCTTGGGTTTCCTTAAAGACGCAATCAGCGGACACAGAGGGTGTCAGATATTACACACGCCACTGCAGTAATGGCAGTGCCGCTTGATGGCGGCACACACAAAGCGGTCGCAGGATTCATCTATACCAACCAGAAACAGTTTGCATTTGCTCTGTAGTTTGCAGAGATGCATTTATTGATCAAACAAGAAGCAGTGACTCCACCAATGACTAATAATAATAAAGGATAATGAAAATTGTGACCAAACACCCGGGGAGACTTTAATCCAGTCTGCTGGTTGTGTCTAGAAGGGAACACAAGATTTGCAAAACTTTCGTGAGATTTTACTCATGGTTTCGCTTAAAATAATGACTCTCGCAGGATCTATTGCGGGTCTGTGGTTCCCTTCTAGAAACTGTCTGCTGTTGCCTGCTGAGAGTGGCAGCATGGATAATAAAGAGTGTTGACGTTACACAGTGGCCTTCAGTAACTAATGAATTTTTTAAAAAGTAATTTTAAAGTTTTAAAAGTAAAGGTAAAAGTAGAAAAGTGTAGACTCCTTATGACAGCTTGCATTCAATTGTGCGCATACTGGAGGGAGATGCCACTGCAGCAATGGTGGCTTGTAAACTTCTGCTCCTTCACAGGATTTGTTTATAATTGCAGAGATCAACAAGCGGTAATTCCATGGCGGACCAGAGTGAGTCAAAAAAGTGATGTTACTGAAGTTACTGAAACAAAAGTTATTAAAGTACATTTATTGTGAAGAATGAAAAAAGAACTTCAACAATGCTTGGGAAGTCTGAGAGTTTTCAAGGAAGTTGCAGGACACTGAGGACGAAAGTTCATTTTGAAGCCTGACCTCACACCAATAGAACAATTCATTGAAAAATTCCAGTTAAAAAAAAAAGGTTTGTTAGACAACAAGTTAAACTGGAGTAATATCGTCATGTCCATGAAAATACTATCAAGGACAAATGCCGTTTCTTAACTTTGTAGAAGGTGCTTCTGATGTATTATTAAAACATCCTTTTGAGGGGATCTGCTTTTGCTCTTATGTGCTGAAAGGAAATTTGACCCCCACAAAAAAAAAAAGAAGAAACAAAACTGACTTATCATGGTGATTCACAAAAAAGCTCCTGGATGGATGAATTTGTTTCAACCATCCCTTTCAACAAATCCATGATGCAACAAATGTACATTACAGCAAAAGCTTTACAAGTGGCTGCTTATCTACCAGTAATAATGAGACGCTGTGAGGATCTATTCACAAGAACTACAAGCTGAATTATTAAGCATGCTGTTGCCTCTGCAACTTCATTATTCCACCATTAAATATATTCTACTTTGCCTCTGATGTTTGTCTGACCTTTGCTGTCCAAGTTCGTGTTAACACAGACAGACTGCATCCTTATACATCAGTGCAGTATACCTGATGACTGAAATATTTTTTTTCACATTTTCTCGAGTCATTTGGACTTAAAAAAACACAAAAAATATTTCTTTTAATTTATACTTAACCAGCAGGGTAAAAGAGGTTATAACTCATGAGGCAACATTCAAACAGGATTAAAAGAGAGCCACAACCTAGGGATAACAGGACCAGTAGAGACTAAGACTCAAGGGGACAACAATGGCTGCTGTAAAAGAGCAACAAAACAAGTCAGGACATTTTATCATCATAAAAGAGCAGATATGCTCTAACAAGCTCAGCAAGTGTAACCTCCAAAAACAACTCCCTCTGAAAAAGTTGAGGCATTTTGTACAGATATGGTAATGTCTTGAGAAGGAAAAATGCCCTCAAGGTAACACGACCAAACACATTGGACGATTTGCAGACAATTATACACTGGAGGCTGGAGCCCAAACAATTGACTTTTGGCCACTAAGTGTGTGTACTGGAGTCTGAAGCCAATGTACCACTGTGGCTCCAATTGTTAATGGCCTCTTGATCCATGGAGCAGAGAGAAAACAACCCTCACTGACACCATCAGTTGTGTAATAGGTGAGGTGTTATAATCAGAGGTAGACGTTGAGTGAACAAATGCCACTCAAAACAACATGATGAGATGTGATATGTTTACATGCCCACATGTGCAACTAAGTTAGGGTGGCAGAAAGTGAATATTTCCCTTCTGAAATCAGGGTCTGTCTTGAAAAGCCCATGTTGGTCAGGCTCTACAGATTACTAGGGGGAGGGGAAATACTTGATTCTTAGATACACTGCAATGTGGATGTGAAAGATTCTGAATCAATTCATAAATGTTAAAAAACTGATTTTTCTAAATGTCAATTAACATAATGCTTATGGAGAGAAAGAGGCAGAACTCAGCTGCAATGACAGCGCAGCATCTGGAAACTCTAAAGTGTGCACATACTAGAGTTATCAGTAGTTAATGGGGAGATGTACTTTACGTTCTCAAAAGGCAGCGGTTGCAAGCATGTTTTAATTTAGTGTCTAAACAATCACGCTTGAAAGACTAAGTTAAAGCGTATTGTGAATACTTTTACCCTCACCCAGAGACATTAAGGCGGTAACGGAGCGAAGCAGCGATCAGCTGTAACAAACCAGAGCAGCTTAGCGACACACACAGTGGTATTTAACATCTTCAAGGAACTCTGTGATGAAGCAAATAACTCTCTGCTCAGTCTGTTAACCTCTGCACTTTCTCTGCATGTTGGACAGCAATGGATTTCCTCCAAGCTCACGGTGCAGCAGAGAGGCTGCTCTCCACTGCTGGAGACATAACGTTAATAACAACACTCACAGGGGAGCACTACGACTCCCCCTCACTTGTTAGTTATTCTCAAACAGGCAGGAGACTGGATGATGCTTTAAAATTCAATAATTCATCAATTAATGCAGTTAACTTTTTAAAACAAGAAGGCTGTGGACCATTTTATTACAAGTAAGTTTTAATATTGTATTTTGGGGAAACTGGCGTAATAGACTGAAAATTGTGCCTCACTTTTCATTTAGTCAAAAATAGATTCTGAATCAAATCGGATAAAAACAATCCCACCCTTATGTGTAGCATGTGCTACATGTGCTTTACTTTGCTACATGTGCTTTTACTATTTAAAACTTCTTGAGTTTTGGTGAGGATGGCTGAGCAGCTGCAGATGGATACAGTCCGACTCTCTCCCCAGAGAGATTTTGATGCATCAAGATGCATTAAGAATCGTTTTATCATCGAATAATAGCCCTCTGAATCAGAATTGAATTGTGGGGTACTATGAGATTCCAACCCCTTCTAATTACAGATATGTGGCCAATATAGTGAACTTATGAGCTTGAATGAAAACAGACCTTTTCTGTGTGAATTAGGAATGTAACTATAGATTTATTATGATACTGCAATGAAAACTGCTGCATTGTTTTTGTTTTGCAAAGGCACTTGTATAATTAAAACATTTATTGCCAAAGACTATTCATGCCATACTGTATTTATACATGGCTAGGTCATGGCTGGCTACTTTTATTTTATTTTATTAAAGGAAGAAAGCAGAGGCACTTTAAGTTAAAAGAAAAAAAAGAATTTTACATGAACAAAAATAGTTATACACAGATTTATTACTTAATAGAAGACATTTTTGCAAGTTGCTCTTTGTTTTCATGTTTAACGGTGTTAGATATGGTATCATGGACTTTTCATCGTGATATTATCATACCATGAGTTTTTGGTGTCATTATATTTTGGTGTCATTATATCCCTAATGTGGGTTGTGCATTGATTTTACACACGTTGCACTGATAAGACTATAAAAGGCTGCTTTTTTATACAGATACATTAAAGAATGTTTAACTTAAATATTCTTCACAAACAATTCTAGAAATTAACACTAATAAAAGAAAGAATAAATAAAAGTAAAATAAATAGCTAAATAAACATCAGTACTATTCAGAATCAGTCAATTCCTGACTATCTGAATACTGCCAGGCAATTAGGGGGAGGTTGTTAAACAAGAGGCATAGCTCTGTGGCATTTACTCTTGCCATGGAGCTCCTCGTCCTCATAAATGTTTCAAATTGTGCTAAATCTAAACAACCCCAAGCATAGTTTTTTTTTTTTTTTTTTTTTTTTATTTTAAGTCTGTAAAAAAAGTATTCAATATATCTGTGATAGGCCAATATCAGGCCCATATCAGCTGGGCTCTAAAAGACAGCTTTGCAAAGTGAACTAAATTTATAGTATCTGCCACAGCTTGCCAGGATACAGATCCAAAGTACATCCACAAAAAAAAGAAGGGTCATGACAAGAAATTAACATTTACACAGTATGATATAGGTGTGACAGTAATATAAGCTGACATGGTAACAGACCTCAACACCTAGAATAGCCTCTATGTGGCACTTGGAAGTATACATACAGACAGACACAAAGACTTACACACCAGACATAGAGACAGGTGAGAGGTGAGGAAGAGACAGTTCCTCAGAAAGATGGACAGACAGGAACTAAGACACTCACATACACACCTGCATGTTGACACAAACATCCCCAAACAGCCATCCACACAGTGTCTATACATACACCAAGACTAACATCTGCATGAATAGTTTGAAAGTAATACGGGCTGACAGTGTATCTGAGTCTAACACCTAGAATAGTTGTTTACTTCATACAAGTTGACAGGGAGGCTAATTTCTAACACCCAGGATAGCAGTGCATGCACACAGGGGCCAGATATAGTGGATATATAGGTCTATGAATACAGACATATACAAACATCATTTTGATTGAGTGAAGTAAGAGCTGCTAAAAGTAACTCTTTCTGCAATACAACTTTGCTTTTAAAGAGGCCAGGACCTACCAAAGGAGCCCCAGAGTGTATAATCACCTGAAATTAAGAAGAGTTGTTTAAATTTGACAGAGGGCATGGGTCATTTTCACCACCGTGTTTCTACAGTAGCCCAGAACAGACAAATCATACACTGTTTGTAGAGATGGCCTCTCACATTTTTTATGAGTTTACAGCCACCATAGTTTCTCCTACATGCTAGGAAGGGGAGGGTGATGCAAGCGAAATTTAGCTGGTTGCAATCCACAACCTCACCGCTAGATGCTACTAAAATCCTACAACAATGATCATTAAAACTCAACCAAAGTAAGAAACTAGTTGTTTACACTGAATTGTTGGCCAGCAACAAAAGTTAACTAAAACTGCTAACTTTGGATAGGATTTACAAAAAAAAAAAAGAAGAAAGAAACAAAAGAAGTCAATGCCTGAGTGAGTTTCTTGTTTGCACTCTCCCTCTCATTCCTCTCTCATTCACTCAGCTTTTCTTAGAGGCTGCAGCTTTTTCACAGCTTTTCCTGCTTCCATTATTCTGAGTCTAGTGAGGCAGTTGTTCTTTTACATCACTTGTTTAAACATCAATAACAGTAAACAAACCTCTCATACCTACTCCAGGATTAAATAAATACAGCAATGCAAACAGAATGAGAAGATTTCAGGCAATAAAAATAGAATGATGACAAACACGGCTCATTGACCAATGCACACTTGTATTGTCTGCCCGTGAGCATGTTTTATATTAAATCCTACAAGCAGACACCTAAAAACTCCAGTGCATTTATTTTGTCAGTCTAACGCATTGCTCCTCTATGGCACTGTCTGGTTATTCCATAGCACAGAAGCTTATGTTTGCAGTAGCTTAGGGGGATACAGCTACATATGATTTTCACCGTCTTCTCTCTTTCTCAGGTTTAGAACAAACTTTCTGAAACTCACTTTCATAAAGCATCAAAACCTCATGAAAATTATTTTAAAAACAGCATGCCCTCAATCAAAGTTTGCGTGGGAGGTGATTAGGAGTCAGTTGTGAGTGGTAATAGAGAAGGTCCAGTTTGACCACGCTGGTTCATACAGGTGATATTAATGTTGATGTATGCAATATGCTTTCTCTAGCCATCTGCCAGCCAGAGTGAGGTAATGAAGATAATGTATGGTGCCATCTGTTATCTGTGCAGGTACATAATGTATTCCAGGGGCCTATTTAGTCTGTATTTCAGCCTACATTAATATTGAATGCTACAAATATGGTATGACGCAACATGACGTGGAACAAATGCAGCATGCGGAAATGTGAGTGCAGAAGACAAATGATTGTTTTCAAACCTATAACGGCTACAAACATGCGTACAAAAACAGGAATTAGCAGAAACAACAGAGTGATGATCAAATAAGTGACATCAAACGTGCAGTAAAGCAATTGTTGACGGTGTTCACTGTCATTTTGTGCACTATACTATAGCATGGGTACTGGAACAAAGAATATCATGAGGAACCTGTATAGAAATGAAAGCTCTGGTTCAACAAATGCCTTCCTGTGGTCAGGCCAGGCTGCCCATTTTTCTAAAGAATAAAGCAAAGGTAACAGATTGCTTAACAGTGGGTGAACAAGGACACGCAGTGCCATCAGACAAGGAAACAACGACAGGTCCGCAGTGCTGCAGAGAAGGTGAATGAATGATCATGGTTTTTTGTTGTGTCTGCAGACACTGCAATGGCTCTTAATGACCATTAAGGGGTAGAACTGCGAACAAAGAGTGAGTGAGTGCAACTTTTTGTAAAAATCTTAGAGGGTGCATAATCAGCACCTGTAGTGCATTTACATATTTTCATAATATTATCAGAGGCATCTACCAAGCTGCCCTTGTCGTAGACTTTGTATACTGTAAAAATTAAGTTAAAAGACTACCCACTTTGAGCAGGAAAACACATCTTTTCAGTACAAAAGAGTCACCTCCAATCCGATGAAAATCTGTTCAGACTGGCAGGCCACTGTTTATTTGGCAAAATCCTACTAAAAAAAAAAATCAACATTTGGGATCTACTGTGCATATAAGTAGATACTTTTGGTGTTGTATGAGTACTTTGGGGGGTTTAAACGGACATGTTGATGCTGTTTAAATAGATATCCCTTCAATTTTAGTGTATAGTGCGCCAAATGTCTATCTAACTGACATTAAGTTTGAGTAACTGACACAAAAACTAACTTTCACTTGTCCTTGAATGTTCTCATTCGTCCAGGTCATTGAAAGCCAAAGAAAGATTAAATCGAAAGCAACTGGACTTGTTCAAAAAGCCTAGCTCTGACTAGTCTGACAGGCATGAACTGATGAAGCTTCTTGGATAAGAGGTGAAACGTCTTCAGAAAAGGCTTTTTGAACAAGTCCAGTTGCTTTCGATTCAATCCTTCTTTGGCTAACTTTCACTTCGGAAATTGTCATTTAATAGAGGATGTGACCTGTATACTGCAGCTCAAGACACCAGGGCCTCTCATGTATTCCAAGTAGTGATGCGCAGATGGGCTCCGAGTTCATCCAAATCTGCATGTACACGTAAATCTTCCACCCATCACCGACCCAAACTTATTTTCTCCGATGTAGACACCCGCGACCACACGTCTACCAGTCTGTATCCATATCAAACCTTTAGCATTAATGACCATTTTTACATTGATGAGAGAGGCTGCTTTTAGTTTTGTTTCCATGCTCACTGTAACGTCAGTGCAGCAAATATGTGGAACATTTAAACAGCAAAACTAGAAACTGTAGCTGTGAACTTGAAAGGACAGAGGAAACTCTCCAGAAGAAACAGTTTCATCAAATAATCTGCACTACTGAGTGTAAATGTGCACACAGCACCTCTATTACTGAGGAGACGCACCATATTTCCCACCTGCAATCCATCCTCTGTTAACCATAATATTAATTTTTATGACCTGGCCTGCCTGATCTGCGGACTAACGCCCATGGCTGTAACTGTGGTTCGTGCATCACAAATTCACAGGCTCAATGAATATTTTTCTCCTGTGCTAAAGATGATTTAGGCCACGTATTCAAATTCACTCAACAGGGACTGGAATCATTTTGTTGTGTCCTACAGTATTCATTTTTCATGCCTTGAGGAGACCAAAAGGTAAATAAGGCCAGTGAATGGTTTCCACTGACAGCAGAATGACACTTTTCATCATCAAACATAATATTAAATCAATTTCAGCTGAAAGTAATTCTCACTGCGCTCGCAGTACCTGTTCACAATGCTAATTGCTACAGCAGCAAAAAAAACATACATGCACATTTCAGCAAAGCAAAAAGCAAAAATGTATCCACACTGGAACACATCTTTAAGAAATGACAATATAATACATCAAACAACACACGAGAATTCCTAAGAAACCACTGAAAAACACACAAGCACTTAGTCAACGCAGATAGTGCACTATTCTATTATAAACTGGCCAGTAGATACTGTAATTTATGTATAATGCTCACCACTTTGATCACAGCTCTTCAGCAAGTGTTTTTCTTGTTTTATTATTTCAGATAAAATCCTTGAAGCCAAACAGAGGAGAGTGAAAATAAGAAAATGTATGGTGCAGATTTAAAATAAGCTCTTAGGTTTGATTTAAAAAGTAAGAAGTGCTAAGGCAAGTCTCACATCTTCATATCACAAAGAAGCTGGCCCCAGCATGAGTAACCTGAAAAGATCATTCATATTGTGGTGAAAATCTGCCCTGATCCAGACTGTGTAAGTGAAACAAACAGAGTCTAGATGAGGAGGAGGCTTTAAACTACTGGTGGCCTCCAGCTGGTGGTAGATACCTGAACAACTCTCACACAGCAACCCTCCAGCGACAGCTTATCAGCATCTTGTATCGTTGCTTTGAGCCAAGATGCGACTGGTGGGAGTATACAAGCCCAGAATGACACAAACATGGAAAGGGGTACTTATGAGTGAGCTACAAGCCAGCACCCCAAGCACAGATAGAAGACCACAACAGTTCAGGCAGCAGCGACCATATAACCCCAATACCAAAAGAGGTGGGACACTGAAAAACCTAAATAAAGCCTAAATTGAATACAGTACAAAGATAACATATTTAATGTTCAAACTGATAAACTGGGAAAGTTATGAAATGCTCAAAAAACACTAGTTAGGGACATTCCATACATAAACGGGTGAACTGATAACAGGTGATAGTATTATGATTAGGTATGAAAGGGGCATCCTCAAGTTTGAAACTTAAATATCTTGACTTTGCACTGTTTTCAACTGACTATAAGTCATAAAATGTTTGCAAATCATTGCACTCTTTTTATTTAGTGTCCCAACTTTTTTTTTTAATCAGGGTTGTACATGAGCCTGTACTGACAAAAAGGTAAATCTTAAATTAAGAGTGACCTTTGGATGAAGAGCCCCGGGAGAAAGAAAACCTGACTAGAAGTGACTGTTGCTGGTACATAAAGAAAAGCATTTGTACGACACCGCAACAGCTACAGTAACTTTGAGAAGAAAATGGGTGTCTATCGCCTTTGATATTTCCCAAGAGGATAAAAAATAACGATAAAAAAAACATTCTCAAGATTGTTAGGGATGTAGTGAAAATTGGTGAAATAAACTTATTTTTTTGTTGGTTGGTTTATTTCAGTTGTCAAAATATGTGCTACAGGCTAGTGCTGCCCTAGTTTTGAGAGTCTTTTGTGTACTATTACACTGGATTTCTCACCCTTTTTTTCATGATTTACGTGCTTTTTACTTTTACTTTTTCTTACTTTATTTCGTTCCTCTCCTTTTTCCCCTCTTCCTCGTTTTCTTCTATTTTTTTTTCCTTCTACAAATGATATTTCAGGCATCATTGGTTAGAGACAGCCTGGTTATTATTCCACTTATTCAGCTAAGGGCTTTCATCTTAAATATGGTAAAATATAAAGGCATGTCTACTGTAATTACTTCATGGAAAATTAAACAGAGAAACATATTACCTTTATGGAAGAAAACCCCCAAAACTTGTATTTGTTTTCTATGCATATTTAAAAGGATGATCAACAATTTAGTGGATATTTAGTGGATATGTAGGACAGTCCTTCATTCTTCACCCAACATATACACTGATTTCTGTGTAGCAGTGAAAAAAGGACAAAAGCAAAGCAAAGTTTTCACATTTGAACTCTGAGCAAAGTCCTAAGAATCAGGCCAGGACATTATCTAAATTTGCTCTTTCACACATGTGGTACACAACAGATCAGATGTGTTCTCACATGTTGGAAATACTCTTTGTATCCCAATATTGAAATTGCAATATGGCCAAGTGCAACACCCAAAACACAGAAGCTACAACTTTTTGATAAAGAAAAAATGTGTCACGAAACAGCATTATAATGAAGTACTGTAGTGCTGTAGAGACTCTGTTCTCTAGATGTGTTCGGTACAGACCCAAACAAATGTCACATCATCATAGAGCTTGAGATCTGTACCACGGGACCCAACAGGTTTATCATTATCATCATCATTATCATTACAGTTATTGTTATCAGTGGCAGTAGTAGTAATATTAATTCTTTTTCTCCCCAATTTTGTCATTGCCAATTCAAATTCCCCCCATGTATTGTCGCTGTTACTCCCAACTCCTACTGTTTGGTACATACAAGAAAGCTTCTTCAGAAAAATGTCGGGATGTAATCAGGTTCGGCTGAAATATGCTAATGAGGGACTGGTTCGGACAGAATTTTGTTGGGCTTAGGACTTTTCAAACTCAAGTGTTCAGGCCTGATTAAAGTTCTACACCATCATGATAAACAGTTTTAATCAGTGAAAATTGTGAAGAAAGAAAAAAAGATTCTTCCCAACAATCATGAATCATCATAATAATCACAGATAATTTTCTTCTTCACCATATTGTGCAGCCCTAGCAGATCTGTCTATATGAAAACAAAACTGTCAACAAAAGAGTTCAAAGCAATAAACAGAAAGAAGTAAAAAGCAGCTCATGCCCGCTCGCTTGCTCAAGACAATGACTTCCTCTGTCACACACGTGTCACACATGTGGTTCACTGAAACTTTAGACCAGAAAGCTGGCAAGGTTATGTCCGGGGTAACTACTGCGGGCATATGCGTTCACACGTACAGCAGATTCTGGTAATGACTAGACAAGTGCCAAGCAGCAGTGCATGTGTTAAAGGGGCTCAAGATTCTCAACACCAATACACACAAATACACAAACACTCTTATTTGACAGACTGGCCATAAAAGAAAGTGACAGTTTCTCAGAGGTTGAAGTGATACTCCACTTTGTGAGAATAAGCCATTCAGTATGTACTCACCACTATGCCGATGTGATGGTGGGTGAAGGTCTTCAGTCACAGTTCAGTTCACTGCCATTGTACTGGATGAGGCTGCTACCCTGTTTCTCCTAAAACTCCAGGATTGTTTTGTGAACTGAAGACCTTCACCCATCATCACATCGGCATAGTGGTGAGTACATACTGAATGGCTTATTCTCACAAAGTGTATCATGAAGGGTTTACAATTGACAGGCCAGCTGCACACCACAGCTATCTGGCTGTTATGTCTATGCGGTATCTCAATAAATACACATATAATAGACCAGTAGGGCTTATATAAAAACTGTTAATTGATTGGAAATAATACTACAACTGTAGTGAATGAAATGTTCAACCTTTGGACAAAGCTTCATTGGTAAACCTCCAGGCAGTCAATTTACAACAAAAGCAAATCATGTAATTTCTGTTTATGTAAATATAACCTCCAGAAAAACAGTGTTACTATAACGCAAACAGCTCTGAGAGAATATTGTTCTCCGCTCTTTGCCTCTGGAAATATTGTCAACCATTTTATCACATCTGAGTGAGACAACACGGTTACACTCAAACCTACTTAATCTTCTATCTGCAAGTAAAGTAAGTCATGTTCTACTTTCTTTTGTTCCAAAGGCAAGTAAGGAGGTAAATACATGTTTCTGACTGGTTTCTGATCTCTGGCCTTCCACAACGCTGCCATCACAACCACTGTCATTACTTGTCTCGCCGATAAGCTGTGCACATACTGTAGCAATATCCTCTGTAGGAGAGTTTTGTATGAATAGCAATACAAGAGGAGGGAGACGTACCAGTATTCATATAAAGAGGAAAAAATGAATTGAATTCTCATTCTGGGCTTGAGGTCAGGCAGCTCAGAGCACAGAGGCCTGGACTTGATAAGACTTTCATCATCTCCTCCCCTCACTATTGCAAATGAACCCGAGGCTCCCCAAGTGTCCATGTATGAATACAAACGTCCTGACAAAATAACACTGCATCTGGTTATTGGAAGTAAATTCACTCCCATTTCCACACAGCGTCCCTGCACTTTTTCAGTGTGACACTAATACGACAGGGACAATAGCGAGGGTGGATTTACTGCGACTCAACTCAACTTCTAGCCTGGAAACCAGACGAATCTGTTGAGCTCATGTTTTCATTTGCTCTGGCAGAATTCACGTTTGTGAATTAGTCTGGTAATGCCAGGCTACTCAACTTCTGCATTTCTGTTTCTTTCTTTTTCTTGCAGGCAGGCAGCAGCAGCGACCGCTTGATAAATGTTAGTCCTACCATTGTTGTTCCAATGTCTCTACTGGGCTCTGTGTTGTGACTGGTCTTTCCATTTAAATTAACTGTAAAAATATATTTAATAAAACATTTAGACCACGAGAGCTGTCAAAATCCAATCGTTTTTTAAATTCCCTGCCAATTCCCACCAGTTAATTTTGGCAAAAGAAAATGCTTTTCCTGAAATAGACACCCATTGTAAAAAAAGAGTAAAAAAGTGTACAATATATTGCAATCCATTACAAGCACTCTGCCTTTTGTTATGGACTCAATTATGCTCAATTTTTATTGAGACTGTTAAAGAGGTGTTAATTGGAGTGTGGTCATTTTTGAGGCTTTCGTAGGATTTGGAGGATTTAATTATATTGAAAAGTATTTTAATATTTTGTTCTCCCATGCATATAAATGGCCATGAACAAAATATTAGAAACCACTTGTGAAAATTAGTCTAAAACAGAAAAAGCAGTCGAGCCAAATCAATACTATAAAAGCAATTAAATTTTCACAAAGAGAAAGACACAACCACCCCCTCAAAACACACACACACACCATCATTCGCTTAAATCAAATAGCCACAAAAACAGCTGCTAAAGCACTGATTAAGCTTTAGTCAGTACATCCTTCATAGCCCGGGGCATATGCTGCACAATCCGCTTCGGTTATCAACATTAACAGGAAAATGAGCTTCACATCTGACTGTGATAACGGCCTCTGATGTGCCGCTAATGGTTGTTGGGGACACAGCTAAAATTTTGGTCATCTCCCAACCCAATTTTTGCTCTACAGTATATGATGCGGTTGACATTGTTTGCCAAGGGAGAAAACTTAGCAGATACCAAAATAGTGGTGCCAAAATTGGCACAGATGCTACAATGACAGCCAGTGTTTTTTGGGAACATTCAAGCCAGCCAGCTGCTAACAGTTTAAGCTGAATAAAGCTCTAAGGTTGGAGGTTTAACAACCATAAAACACATGAATGCATTAAATGAAATTGAAAACTGGCTTTTCTCGTTTATTTGTTTTAAATTTAAATGAACCTAAATAGGACAACCTCTGGAGTACTGATGATGGCTTCCTGCATACTTATTAGAGCTAAACTCCTCTAAGCCTTTCTTAAAAAATATAAAACTACTCCGGGAGTTCTACAGAGACAGCTTAGTTTGCCAGGTTTTACTGTACACAAAGGATTCACAGCAAAAACATGAAAAACAACATGGCCAACAGGAGCCTCAGCTACAGCTTCAAGATGAGAAGCCAACCCCCTTTGGTGCTCGAGTGACTAAGCCTTTGAAAAGTCATGGACGAGTAATCATGCATGAGAGAAGCGAGAAAAGCTCAGCAAGGGAATTCAATGAAGTGGCAAAAATCAACTTTATGGGGAGACCCCCATGTATGAGATGACAGTAATGATTAGAAAGCAGAATCCTCACAGCTCGGTGCCCAGGAAAAATGTGAAATCTCACTTTGCAATAGCAGCTCAAGGTTGAACTGGGGACATAAATCTTGACTTTTGACCACAAAGAAAAAAGGATAATACACAGAATTACAATAAACTGATACAGACACATGATCTGCGCCATTCAAATTTCTCCCACCCCTGCATTAATATGGCCAAATACTATGTCCAACTGCTGTGAGAGCTGTAAACAGAGTCCTTACTTGTAGTTGAGAAGCCTGTAATAACAAGGTTGTCCTCTGATGGGGATGTCCAGATTGATTCATGGAACACATTAGCTGGACAGAGAAACATTCTCAGGAATGTTAGTGATCACTTCACAGAGCGTTCACAGGCAAAAGATGAGGCTAAAACATCTTTCGATACAGTATCATTGATCTGTGTGGGAATGGTGTGACATGTCTCTGGCTGTAGCAGTAATTGCTAAATGATGGGATGTTCATTAAGCAATATTTCTCACTGTCCACTTTTGTTCTGTTATTACTTTAAAGCCACATCAGCAAGGTCATGTTGCAATGTCTTAAAATGTAGACCTATTGCTGTACTACAGAAACAGCTGGTCAAACATTAATGACCAACTGTTGGGAATCGATAAGTCATTTCAGTCATGCAAAAAACCCAAACATTTACTGGCTTGGACTGCAGGTCAGACAAAATAAGCTATTTGAAGAGGTCTTTTTTTTTTTTAATTGATCGCGCTCGGGTTGCGTTCAGGCTCATTTAACTCGCACTGTGCCGACAATGTATGTAATATTGTTCTTTTGATTATACTTTAAAAATATGCATTTTATTCACATTCATTACATTTGACTGTTACGTGACACGTGCATCAGGGAGAAGCTGGAGCAAGAAAGTTTCTAATGCTTTAGGGAAAAGCAACCTGGAAAAGGTTTGATTTGATTACCACTGCAAACAATGAGGGTCATTTGCAGTGAAAAGAAAGGTAGGTATAAATCTTCATTTACTTATTTGCTGCTGGATCACAAAGCTTGGTTATATTCTCTGCTGCCTCTTAAGCTTTTGCATCCCTGGAATGGACAGTTGTATTAATATTTGATACCATAATTGTCAGTGGTTGTTAAGTTTACCACCTAGAAGCGTGTGTGTGTGTGTTTGCACATATCAGAGAGAGCTTAAAGTGATAGTGGTGTCAGTCTTGGGCTGGGGCTGAAATATTGCAGACTGTTAGGCTGAGCCTGGTATTTTTGGTCCGTGCAGAGTTCTAACTTGAAGGCATCACTGTGACTTTTCTTGAAATTGTAAAGGGCATTTTTACCATTTTTCTGAAACTGAATGGGCAACACCATTAAAAAATCATGACCAGATAATAATGAAGGATAAAGGCTATTACAAGACAGATCTTTATTCTTCATCTCTCATGTATTAAAAACCATACCTTATCAAAGTTTAATAAGAACCCTGTCTTGTCTGATGTTTTTCTGTTGTGTTAACTGTTGCTGCTGTTTTTTGCTTTTAAAGCAAACTCAACACTTCCTCCATCTGTTTCAGATTGAGTCCCTCTAGCAGTTCAGCAGTCATTAATGCCTTCCCTTCACTTGAAGACTCTTACTGTGAAACTGCAAGACGTGTTTCTGAACATTGAGAAAAAACAGCAAAGTAATATAAAACAGCAGGGAAATTAATGGATATTTTCCTTCTATCACTTGCTCACACTAATCGGGATGAGGCCAACACAGAGAAAAACTTTCCTGCATCCTCTCCATCATCACTAGTCAGTGCACGACACTCACCTGAAATGTGTCCTGGTTCAGAACGTGGTGGCAGTGATACAGAGTGTAGTGCTAGTCTAACAATTTAGCCAAGGCGAGGCTCTTGACATTCTAATTAGGGAATTTGCTGCTCCAGTTTAGCAGTGATGGAGCGGGGCTCTTTATCAGGAAGGCCAGGCCACACACCTGGCAAGCTGTGACACCATATTGAGCCAGACTCTCTCAATGGCCCACATCCCTCCACTACTCTCCATGGGCTAAATAAATGAACCGCCCGATGTTCAGGTGAAAACCAGCCAAAGATGATGACTGACCAAAGTTTGACAAAAAAGACAAAAGCCAAGTTAATTTACTCTATGAAATTTGTTCTCAATTTATGCAAATATATGCATGAGTGTTGAATGTGAAACGTTCCTCCACTTATTTTCGTGCTTGCAGTGTTAAAAGGACAAACGTTTTTAAAGCTGTGTGCTAATTTGTTCTGATCTGCGACCATACCTCCGAGCTATCATCTTTCATCACAGCAGCTTTGGATTTTCCCTCCAACTCTTGCATTGACAACCTAATTACATTCAATGCGATTAATGTGCTTTAAATGTGCAAATGTAACCTCAAGAATAAAGGTGTTTTTCACAATAAAATGAGAGACAGAAACACAGAAAGAACGAGGGGTGGACACAGTACTAAGAGAGTACTAAGAAACAACAAGTGGATGCAATGCTAAAGGAAAAAACATCTATTGATGGCAAAGACTTATCTTAAAATGAGGGATAATAAGAAGAAGATAAAGAAACTATTAATGACAAGAAAAACAAAAGCACAAAAGTTTCTTGGAGGGTTTGGGTTCATTCAAGTCCAATTGTTACAGGAATTACTACAGATAGTGCAAATGTGGAGAACAGAGATGTGACAGAAGCACAGATAAAAGATGGTCTGAACTCTGATTCCCTGAGGTTGAAAGATCAGTCATCAATTAGGAAAATCTCTGATTAGTTCAAGGGCCATTCTTGATATGGTCAAAAGCTCCAAAACAGCTGTAAATAGATCTGGTGTCTAAATTATCTTCTCAACTGCTATTTGGAAGACCAAGGATAAACTTTGAAATTCAACTTCTTAGTGAAAATGGATGAGAAGTCTTAGTACTTAATGGCTACATACATACACCAATGCCAAAAGACTGGGGCTAATTCCAGCGAACACAGGTTGTCACATAGGTGAAATATGACACGTATATGAATACAATAGACAACAGAAAAACACTCATTAATTTCAGAAAAGAAATTAGGGATTAGATTAAGTGCAGCAGACCTTGAAATGGTAACCCAGCCAGACCAACTGGACTGTGATCGCCTCAGGAAGAGAGCCTGGGACAGAGCTAAGCTAATCTGGTTTAGACGTAAAAGAGCAAGCCAGAGAGAGATGCGTAATCCTAGGTCCTCTTTGAATTTGCACCGGCCCACATGCTCCTCCATCAAATGCAGTGGTATCTGACACAAGTTTGGCTGGAGGTAACATTATTGCAGGTAGTAGGCCAGTTAGCTGAACATGCTAACATTTGTAGCTCTTGCTCTAGTAGATAAAGACGATGTTTGATCCATTCTTCACACATTTACTCTAGTGTTTTTTATGTTACTGAAGGACTAAAAAGAAA
>JAJHUR010075831.1:0-18901 GCA_027495735.1 Lutjanus campechanus | reverse complement strand
GGGCTAAGCGGCTCAACGCTACATTAGCTGCCAGTAGCTAAAACACCTGCACAGGTTTGACAAGGAAGAAAAATGCATTGAATAAGATGACAATATCTCTGGTTCTGCTGCATTGATATTGATCCTTTTTTGTTTTTACTGGCCAGCATGTGTCAAACAATGCTATAGGAGATCCATAACATTAGGAATGTTAAATTAGTGGAGTTTTCTTTTAAGAATGTGACAAAACCTTGGTCTGAGGCTGACTCGGGAGATTGTCAAAAGACCGCTTAATCATGTCACTTATATCTAAAAACAACAACAGAAACATCTCTGAAGCACCATATAATAAAGGTCATCAAATGCAATTCTTTTTTGGTCTCTCTCCTCCCACTCTTACCCCTTGTACTCTGCCTCACTCCACACAGAGTTTGCAGAAGCAAGGAACTGGGTAGAGAAGGAGCTCACCTTCAGTAAGAACGTGGACGTGAATCTTTTTGAGACCACCATCCGTATCCTTGGGGGCCTGCTGAGCACCTACCATCTCACAGGAGATCAACTCTTCCTAGAGAAAGCTGTGAGTCAACTCTGTACACTAGCTACTTCTCAAGGAAAATCAGTCAGTGATTTTGGTTCCTGCTGGTGAAGTTAGGAGTTTGTGTGATGTATGTGATGTGTGGCTCAAATGTAAGAGATGGGTCGAATACTATTCCCAGATTTTTAGCTATATGGGTCTGAGAAATTGTGCAGCCATCAAGGTTAATAGAACAATCTGTAAAAAGCTGTGTGAATCTAGCTGGACCAACAAGCAACAGTACTTGACTTCTGACATATCTGTAATTTAGACACCTGGGAGGAATCATTGATTGCTACAGGAAGATAGGTTTGTCAGTTCGTAACAGGCATTCTTACTCCCCTGTTTTCTTCTCTTGTCTAGTTGTTTTAGAACAACAGTCAAAAGCTGTCAGTGTTTCAAGAAATCAGGTTCAGGTTCAGGAGCTCCTCAGTAACCGAATGGTTACAATGCATGGCATTTAACAGGAATGTCACTGGTTCGACACCAGCCAGCTACCTTTGTTCTGTGTCTTGCCCTTCTCTCCACTTGCTTCTTTACCTCACTCTAATGGAAAAAATGCGAGGGGAAAAAAAAAAAAAAAGAAATCAGGTTTGGTTCCAATTAATTAGAATGCTCTCATAGCTGAATCATAAACCGTGTTGAAGAATTGACCAGGTTTACAGTTCCTCCTCAACCTTTGCGTCATTTGCAACTTCACTGGTGACTTCAAGAGCCAGTATCACAGACAAGGCGTAAACCTAGTCCCAGACTAAAATGCCTGTTTAAGATGTCATAACACAAAGCAATTTGCATAGACTTATCTTAAAATAGACAGAGATTTAGTCTGGTCTAGATTCAAATAAATTGCAAGACAAAGGGTTAAAGCTACTCTAGGACAAAATTGAAGCTTGAATTAATCCTTCAAAAAGGCAGGTTTAACTTCTGCTTAGTACTGTTTGTGAGGCAGCATAGACTATTTTGAATATCTAAAATCAGTGATGTCCAAACTTTTTCTCTCTCAGGGCCAGAACTGAAATGTAGTGGAGGGCCACAGGCCACACCTATTGGAATGTATTAAAGATAAGATACAAAATAGTATTATGATCCTCAGTGTCACTCTGCCTGCAGAAAGAGTCACTTTCCCCTGTATTTCTGTTTCTTCACTCTACTTAAAGAAAGATCTAGGGTCCAGGTTGATGCCTGCCTTCAAAACTCCCTCAAAGATCCCATTTTCAGATGTCAACATTGGGAAGGGAACGGCCCACCCCCCTCGATGGACATCAGACAGCACACTGGCTGAGGTCACGAGCATTCAGCTAGAATTCAGAGAGCTGAGCCGCCTCACGCAGGAGCCACAGTACCAGGTCAGGACACCAGGAGAGCCTCCATTACAGTAAAATCTGCTGCTGTGTGTGTGTGTGTATGTGTGTGTGTCAAGTAATTTTGATTTGACATTACTGGCATTTCTCTGAGATGGACTGAAAAAAACTGGAGGCACTTAATATGAATATTTCCGGGGTTCCAGTGGTTTCAGTTCAGTTAAAATCAGACATTAAGTGCAGCCTGCAAACACTTGTGTGATTGAAGTGACAGGCGTAAGCGAAGATTTGCTTTAAATCCATCATGTTGTCAGTTTATGAGCGAATCATTCCAGAAACCAGAGCTCATGCCTGACGATTTTCAGCCCAGTCTGACATGAACTTGAATAATATCTGTCATAACTTGAGCCAGCCCTGTGAGACATAGCTTTTGATGAGCCCGATTTCATCAAAGTGTGAAATTGCCAATAATTTTCAAATGATAAATTGTTTAAAACAGTATTTTTCAGACATATTAGCCCACACATCAGCTGTGATTGAAGTGAGTTTGTAGGGCTCATTATCTTGTGTCTAGACATTATTGGTCGCTCTCTCTTTCCAGGAGGTTGTGAATGAGGTAATGAAGCTGGTCCACAAGCTGCCGGGCAAACAAGACGGCCTGGTCCCCATGTTCATCAACACTAACAGCGGCCAGTTCACCCACAAAGGAGTCTTCACGCTGGGCGCCAGGGCAGACAGCTACTATGAATACCTTCTCAAACAGTGGATCCAGGGAGGCAAGACGGAAGACGAGTAATTCCAGCTTTACATTTCTGAGTCGATGTTCTGTGATTGTGTGAGAAAACACTAGATTAAAAGGTGGAACAACAGAGGCATAAAAAAAATGCAAACTTTAGAGACAGAATGCAAAACATTAATGCAGAGACACATTGGTAATTTACATAATTCAGTTTCAAAGTACTGAGATGCTTTTAGAGGATAACGTGACCTGACATGACAGTCGGTGTAAGTAGTTAAGCTGTATGGCTCACAAGTTGCTACACCAAAGTAGAAGCTGGGACATAATTCAGTTTTATGTACATTTTTAGTGGAATCAAAATATAATTTTACCAACTTAAAAAAGGCAAATTAGATTTAAAAATTAGATGAAAGGAGTTGTTTCTGTTTTGTTTATACGTGAAGACTTTTGGCTGATGTACATAATGGTAGTAGTTGAGTCTTTTATATTAATGCTTCATGTATTTGCCATATTGTGATTTATGTCAACATCAGAAAAATATTCTTCTTTTTAAAGTTAATGATTCTGACTTCAGTCATAGTCCTAAACCAGTAGGTGATATGAGGGGTAATGTCATCCCCCCTGTTAGAAAATGATCAAAATGCATCCCTCTTGTTAACCTGCCATCCCTGCTCCCCATCTACTAGTATCAGAGAAAGTGCTGCGGCAGAAGGGTTGTTTAGTTGACTGTGTTAGTTAAGTGATTCAGTGATCTTTTATCTGATTGAGGTTTGTACAAGTTAGAATCTGTCTCCGACCACGGCTCTGAAATATCACCAGCCTTTGTTGTGTATTGATTAAATGCATGATGCTGTCTGTGGTGCTGAAGTAGCAGACACATTTGTAATATTTCTTTTTTTTTTTCTTTTCTGTCAGTGCCATTTTGGATCTGTAATATTCTCAAAACTGTGTAGCTACAGGGAATCGAATGAAACAGACCAGGTTCAGGCTCTTTGTTTAAAATGAACAAAGCACCCACTGCCGTAAACAATACAATTATACTCACTGATATTCACATCTTTAACATTTCCTGTGTGTGTTTTGACCAGACTGTTGGAGGACTACCTTCAGGCTGTGGAGGGAGTGAAGAAACACCTTGTGAGAAAGACGGGGCCCAACAGATTGACCTTTGTCGGAGAGTTGTCCCATAACCGCTTCAACCCTAAGATGGTAGAGATGCTCCCCGAAAGTCTGTGTGGGAAATATGGGCAGTTTAAGCGGGTCACAAGTCCCCTAATTAACCTAGGAACTGCTGAAAACTTCAAAAATCATATTTTGTGGTGTTGTAGGGATCAACCCATTATTGGCCCGGCCGATTATCAACTCCAATATTCAGCATTTTTATGATTATTGGAATTATTTTTTTCATCTGATTGTTGGTAAAATACATTTATTTAAAAATTCTTCTTTGGCTCTGATGCAGCCGCCTCTTTCTGTTTGTGCTCACCACTCTGTAGTATCGTGTAGTGTTGCTCAATGGCTCGCCCACAGTGCTATCTGATTGGTCACATGTCGTGAGTAAAAGTCTGTCAACACTGAAGGCTGCTGTGCCACAGACAGGCAAAGAGACTGGAAGTGCTCCAGTGAGCAAGCACAGCTGTTTTTCAAAAGGACGGCAGCAGATATTGCTGGAGTAGCAATAAACATCACAATATTATCTATTTCTGTGATGAGTATACTCATAGCAATTTATGAGACGAACATAAGCTGTCTTACTTTCTGCCATCTCCACCACAGTCTGGTGCTGAATTGGGACTACAAATTGAGGAGAGGGACTTTGAGGATTCACATTTCATTACAAATTTAAGTTTTACCGGTTTTGTTAATTTTCACTTTATTTACTTAATAAAACAGTGGTTTATGTATTTATGTAAATTTTTTGTGAACTTTGGAAGAAATGCTGCTTAGAGCTCCTTGCAGCAGTCTTGTTTTCAAGGCCATGGACCCCTTAGCTGATAAAGAGATGCAGCAGGGACTCCCTACTATATATATTGCATTGAATATTTGCGTTTGTGTTTACCTGTAGCTGGCGAGTCAGCAGCAGTTGTGGCATGGCTAATGTTAGCTGCATTAGCGGCACACTCTGCATTTTCATTGTTTGTTTCTGAGCTGGAGGGTATGTCAGAGTCTCTTGCTCCTGAACTTACAAAACGACCAATTGTGCTTCACAGTAATACAACTGATTGGTCAATATGTTTCAATAATATGTAGCCATCTTATTCGGTGTCATAGATAGGAGCTACACAGTGATTTAGTAGGCAAGCTATCTCACATGACTGCACAAGGATTCATGGTAATCCTTTTGTCAGCATTGTGTAAATGAATGTTTTGGTTGTTTTTGTTTTTTTTAATAAATAGGCTGATTTGTCTTGGCTAATAATTTGTTGGTTAGATGTTGATGTGTACTTACAGACATAATTGCACAAATCATCAAACAATAATTTGAAGGGGCCTCCAAAATAACTTCACGGACCAGACCACTGCTTTAAGGCATTTAAAGTTTTGTGTTTGAGTTTGTGTTATTCTTAATTTTGACAGTAAAATTTTCACTTTTATTGCAAATCAGTTCCAAATATCGGTTATCAGTCTCCTTGAACACTGACACTGAAAACCCCAATCGGCCCCTATCCTATCTTACATTTGTGTATATTTTGTGGTCTACTGTGTTTTGGAAGTACCATGTACAGCACAAGAACCCCATAAAGTATTTTGCACAGTGCTGAAACTCAACGAACCCACATCCACAGACAATCCCCGCCTTGTTAAATCAATAAGCTTTTGTGCTTCAGTTGAATCAGTCGCTCATGCAGTGAGTCAGTCTCTTTATCAGCCGGTCCAATCAATTCCAGCTCTCATCATTATCTCTCATCATTTCTCATTCTTACCCTTCCTGATTGCACCTCTCTGTCTCTCTCTCTCGTCACTTTGCAGGACCACCTTGTGTGCTTCCTGCCAGGAACCTTGGCGCTAGGGGCCCATAACGGCCTCTCAGGGGACCACATGGATCTGGCTGTGGAGCTGACGGAGACGTGTCACCAGATGTACATACAGATGGAGACTGGTCTGAGCCCAGAGATCGTACACTTCAGCCTGCAGGCCAATGATGGCCGTGACGTTGTTGTCAAGGTGACGCTAATGGCAGATAAGCTATTAACATTTTATTATTGATATTTTCAATTTTTTATATCTTTGTCTCTATGTTCTCCATAATTTTCATGTGCAATCTGTTTTAACCTTGTATTGATGCTTACTGTTGAATTCACTGCCTGCAATTTCAGTTAAATTTTAAGATAAAGTAGCGAAAATGAGTTAGAGCCCACTACTGATTCTTGACTGAGCCTGCTGAATACAATTTTAATAGTCTAAATTTGTCATGGGAGTTGTAACAATAACCTTCCTAACCCTCCTCGGTGCTCATTTTATTTTTCATTAACTGCTTTAGGTTTATCGAACCATCCAATATATTTGTACTTGCTGCCTTCATTAACCTCAAATATAAGTATGAAACATTTAGGAGCTCATTCTAATTCTAGGATTAAAAACTCGGGTAAAGAATATCAGATTAGGAAGGATTTATTAATGTGTTCCTTATGAGTATTTCAGAGTGAATTAAACACTGTTGGAAATGGGGAAGTGTAAATTCAGGAATACTCGAGTAAAGTTCAGGAGGGAACTTTGCTAACTTTAAAACACTATAAACTATAAAAGTTTTTTTCATTCTTCATACTCGGAGCCATAACTAACATAACTCACATCTCACCAATATAGCACAGAAATATGTGTCACTGTCTGCTGTGCAGTCGTACTTTTGAATTCTGAATCTGTCTGTTTAAATTTGTATTTACTCTGAAAGGAACGCTTTATCCTAAAATAAAAAATACATCCTTTGGCCTGTCACTTTTTAGCCATATGGCACTCAGCTGATTGTGCTCAAAGCACAGAAAATACATTTGAATAACTCGGCAGCAATTTCTCCTCCCAGAAATCATGACCCACTTCCTCAAGATAATCCACAGACCTTGCTGTGAGCAGTTTAATGTAGAAACTTTTTTTTTTTTTACCTACCATCCACCAAACATATAATCGTACAGAGGGAAGTGTGCATCTACTCATGAGGCTTGTTCACGTGACAGCACAGGATGCAAACGTTTAGTTTAGTTTTATTTTGCACAATTTAAAAAAATATACAAAAATCTGGTAAAAATAACAAATAAGATACAGTGCAGGGCAAGTTATTAAGAACAGAAAATAGAGAAAAATAGAGAAAAATACAAAACAATACAAGTGATGGTAAACTAATCATAACAAAATATATATGATAGCAACAATAATAATAAAGCAATAATAAAAACAATACCAATAATTTCCGTTTACAAACACTGATGGTGTCTTCCTTGGCTGAGCTGTAACAGTAGCACCAGTGAGCTAGCTAGTGCAGTGATATGGTTGGCGAGTGTATTTCAGTAGAAAGAAAATAGTTCCTACATGAAACCGATTACAACAAGGTATTGGGTTTTTGAAATATATTTTTTGATGCGTTGAATCCCACAAGCTGAGAGTCATCTAATTCATTATATTTGAGAGAAGGCAGACATCTCTACAGTGAACATCTCCAATACTTTGCAACCCACACCAAAAAATCTAGATGGATAAATAGCACGACAGGTAAAAGGAAAAAAAATACATACTGATGCTGCTCTCTTGATAAGATGTCTTGAGAAAAGCATTTTCATTTTCTGTGGGATGGACTGCTTGAATAAGGGTCAAACAAATATCTTATATCTGATCCCTTTTTTTATTAATTTTTATATTTGTTGACAAGTTCTCTTTTATCCTTCAGCCTGCAGACAGACACAACCTGCTGAGACCAGAAACGGTTGAAAGTCTGTTCTACATGTACAGATTCACTAAGGACATCAAGTACAGAGAGTGGGGATGGGACATACTGCTGAGCTTCAATAACTACACAAAGGTACAGACAGCTGACTAGAGCTTTAGTTCAGTTTGCAATAACTTACCAGGCAAATTAATGACAGTATATAATTAAACCATATTAGGCTATGCAGCTGCAGGACTTTAAGGGATAGTTTGGATTATTTGAAGTGGACTTGCATGAGATACTTATGGATAGTCAGTGTATTACTTACAGCAGATGGTGGGCAGCATGCCCCCAGTATGGAGAAGCAGAGAGAGGAACCAGTACCTAAGTTGAAGCTAAACAATGTACTGCTTTAACCAGGGTGAGCAGCAAAACATATTTTAGCCACTTAACAAAAGGTCCACCTAAAAACATCTGTACAAGTTTAAGTGTAAGCCATAATTACAATATTTTCACTGTTTTACCTTCCTGTCAGACAGCCTTTTTGAATTGGAAACTGCTGTTATGTTAGCTGAATATCACTCTCTCCAAAACAACCAGACTCCTTTGATAAAATGAGTCATTTTACCTTGCAGAACAAAGGAGTTGCTGATCTACTGTTGCTTCAGTCTGCTAGTTTCTTTGTGTTATTGTGTGATTTTGGTGAATCAGAGCGAACTTTTTAAAACACAAAATAACAGAAACAAACTAACTGATCAAGGCAGTGGTTGAGCAGCAACTCCTGTGTATAGTCAACACAGAGCACATGCAGAACTGTCTAATGGGCTCATTGATGTAACTCTCTTAACAGTTTGTATCCATAAAGCACCTGACCAAACACCTCCCCGTCTTGCAGGTGCCCGATGGCGGCTACACGTCCATTAACAATGTCCGTGACCCTGCTAACCCCGGGCCCCGGGACAAGATGGAGAGTTTCTTCCTGGGTGAGACGCTGAAGTACTTATATCTGCTGTTCTCTGACGACATGGAGCTGCTCAGTCTAGACAAGTATGTCTTCAACACAGAGGCCCATCCTCTCCCCATATGGTCCTCCCCACCTAAGTGATGTCACCGTACAGGAGAGGTATGTAAAGATTAGGCCCACAGAGTCCCGTACGAGTCAAAGACTGTTAATGCCGCTCAGTCAGGCACATCTGTCCACACTGGACTGCTGAGTTGAGCAGTAAAGCAGACCTGTACTGTCCACCTGTACTTTGATACATGTCCATGTGGAGGAGTTTAATTAGTTTTTGTTCTTTCCTTTTTCTTTATTTTTCCTAAGGAAAAGGTTTGTGTTAGAGCTGGTCTCTAATGTGAAAAAAAAAAAAAAAAAAAAAACTTTTTTAAAATCAGTTGTCACTAGCTGGCACGAACAGCAGATAAGATGTAAAAACAGTGTGAAGGCTTTATTACTTTGGTGACGGGGATAGTTCTTATACGTATGGATGTGGTAACAACAATCATGTCTTCCCTGAGTTTGTCTTTGTCCTGCATCGTCAGATGTCATAGCTGTGAAGGTGTCCACAAATTCATTCTGTTAATTCACATATGTTTGAAGGTGCAGTGACCAGTGATGGAAATCTATGGAGCATTTTTCAGTTAAATTCAGATTTGAACAGATTGCTTTAGTGGAGGAATAACATATTTTTAAGTATTTGCTTTGGCAACACCCAGTGCACTTTATAAGTGCACTTATTAAAAAAAAACTGACATAAAAAAGTTAAGTGAAGGTACTTTTTAATCCATTTTGGGGACATCTGTCCCCTGTATCGTCCCATCCTAACTGTTAGGAGCAGTGGGCAGCTACAGTCCAATGTCCAGGGACCAGTTTCAGTCCTGAGGCCAGTGCCCTGCTGAAAAGCAAGCAAGCAAATGTCGAGTATCCTTAATACCTAACACGCATGTCTTTAATTAATTAAAGACTTAATGTAAAGTATTTGGATGGTTATGATGAGTATAGGAGCCATGACCCGAGAGCTACACAAATACAGTTATTTAAATCCTTGTTGGTGCAGCTAAGTCTGTTTCGGTGTGTGCATCTTTTCCAGACTAGTTTACCAGATTTGTTTTGTTTTGAGTTCATCAGATTAAAACACTAGTTATAATGGTTACTGTCACCAAGATGAGACAGTTTATGGCCCATTGATGGGTCTGGGTTAACTGACTGATGCAGCTCCTTAGCTGCCTGCTGCACTGCAGACTGACAGCTGTCATGGCTAATATTATCCTGCAGTTTCCTCTGCCTGGCTCACAGTTTTTATGTGACTGTCAGTCATTTGGCAGCTCAGTGTCTGTGTAAACCTGCCCTGTATGAAGCACAGACATAGAGAAACAGATATCAGGGCTAGCTAGCATGGTAACTGCTATGATTACAGCAAATGATGTAATATACAAGACACACATGTTTTCTGGAGGCAGCTGACTAGCTTTGGCTCGACTGGTTTGGGGTTGACAGTTGTCCACCATTGGATTGCATGGA
The DNA here is from genome assembly GCA_027495735.1 of Lutjanus campechanus. Taxonomy (NCBI): domain Eukaryota; kingdom Metazoa; phylum Chordata; class Actinopteri; order Lutjaniformes; family Lutjanidae; genus Lutjanus; species Lutjanus campechanus. Next base: position 8,932 of record JAJHUR010075831.1, on the reverse strand, counting down.
TAAATTACTCTTGTTGGGAAGCTTTAATTGCATTTCTAGTAACATAACAAGCTGTAGGCAACTAGATAAACGTTATCTAAACCACCGGGCTCTCCTCTGCTTTGCTCAGTGTTTTTGCAGGGGCTAAGCCCTGCCCTCTGGGAAGAGCAGAAGAGAGAAACCAGCCCAACTGTAAATGACAGCAAAATTCAGTTAAGACTGCTGCACTGAGCTGAGACGAAACAAGTGCACATAAATTAGGTAAATAATCCAAAAAATTAAAATGTTTCTTTTGGAGAGGGCACAGGGTCCCGGTGGGGGTGGGCTACCCCACCAAGGCAATGGCAGGGAAAACTCACTTCAAATTTCCCCTCACAACCCAAAGCCTTCCAGCTGCCAGCCAGTGTTCCAGCCAGTACCCAATCAATTTCCAATCACTGAGAGATATATAGGTCATTTTATTCCCAATGCCCAGTATTTATTTATTAAGTGCAGCTCACACTGAGTTGTTTTTCTCATCTATGTATTAACAATGACAGTGAATACAACAATGGCCCATTAAGTGTGAACAAAAAAGCTACACTCAAATACTAATGATGTGTGGTCGTAGATATTTGTGAGCACAGCAACTGCAATAAACTTCTTTGTTGGCCACTGAGCCTCCCCTAAAAAAAAAAGTGCGTTTATGTGAGTTGATGAGTTAGTGGAAGCTTGTGAAATGAAATGCTGCCTCTGAATTGAACTGTCTCAGCTCCATAGTCACTGCTCCTCCTCGTAGATAGATAAAGCATTGCAACACGTTTCCATACGTGGTGCTTCGGGGCATTATAAGGCAAGGCCACATTCACAATTGTTGGAACCTAAGCAAGGATCCGCTATGGATCTGTCAGGGACCGTCACGGACCAGTGGGAACAACTACGTGGCTGCATCTGTAAAACAGATTACTTATTGAGCACCACGGTCACACATGGAGCAGCGATTCTTTTCAATACCAACATTTAAATTTAAATGTGTTAAAGCTTACTGCACGTTCACACCTCTTGTGTTTTTAAAGGGAAAGATGGTTGTTGTTTACTGATCTTTTCATTTAGTGTGGCAGTGAGTGGTCATCAGGTTTAAGTCATGTTTATATGACCTGAACATTTAAAAGTAAAATGTTTATAAAGGTGCAATCAATTAATCCGTCCTGAATGATTTTCAGTCAGGGCTATACACATAATGACATCTTATTTTATTGATGAATGTATGCATTTGTTCTGTGATTTTTTTTTTTTTCTTTTTAGTTTAATAGAGGAGCACCTTGTCAGTAAGTGCGTTTACATGCACCCTAGTTCCCCGGTTCTGAGTCTCATTCTGGTTTTGATCAAATTTGATTTTGCATCCGCACTTGCTTTACAATATATGAAGGGGAATTAATTAAGGCTGCCATGCAGTCTTAAATTTATGTAGCTGTGAAGTTCGATCAAAATAAACCATCTCGGCGCGTCATCATTTCCTGTGTCAGGGACAATATATATGCAGCCGTTCATCCATCCTCTTTCCACAGGAGACTTGCTTAAGAAATGCAGATTGTTGAATTGTTTTCTTCATACTTGAAGGAGTTTGATTCATTGCTGTTTAGTAATCCCTGACTCGCCATCAAATGTGATGTGGAGCAGTGTGGGAGAGCTTGTTTTCCCATGCGCTAGCATTGACGAATCAATTTGAAGGATGTATGCAGCGTACTCTAGGCGCTGCTTTGAAAATGGCTGAACTCTGAACCCTCTGTTACTCTACTGTCACTTTACATTCTTCAGTCCAAAAAGGATCCGTACTTTGGATCCTTCTCCCGCAGTTAGCGGTTTAAAACAAACGTTATGTTCAAATGTTAACCATCTCCTTCTGTCTAACAGATAGCCATATACTGACTCATGTCATTGAATGTGCACTACATTTGCCAATGCTCTGCCGTGCCTATTGAAATGTATATTGTGCTATAGTGGTTTGGTTCTGTTTCTTTTTTTTTTATTGCTGCTGTATCAGTGGTGTTTATTTGTGAAGTGCTCTGAGTGGAAGTTAGATTTCTGGCTTGTGTTTCTACTTTGGATGGGTGGGTGACAAAAAAATATGGGTGTAAATATTTTGCGTAAATTGTTTCTAACTTGTCTACTGAATCCAACCTGTGTGTCTGCTGATGATAATTGAGCCCTTTCTGGTCTTAATGTTCTATACCATCATGTCAAAAAAAAAAAAAAAGACTTTGACAGGACAATTTTTGTTTCTACTCCTCTTTTTATGCTGACCTTTTCTCTTTTTTTATGGCTCTCTTGCATGTCAGTCCATCCAAATGTGAACTTCATGGTAAAAAGTCAGGGGTTGACATTGTGGTAATAAATTTATTGAAGGACACAAGAGTTGCTGGCCTTTGCTTGTTTTGGTTGAAAAGTCAGGGGATCACTTAAGTCATTAAGTATTCAACCGGAGACCCTTGTCCAAAATTTCATGGCAGTCCATGAAGAAGTCCATCGGCAGATTGTAGTGTAGTACCAGATGTGCTCAGCTTGCCACATCTGCTCAGGGTCCTGAGTTTACAGATGATGTGCACATAATGATTGGCTGAACTTTGGAAAGTGAATAGATGTTGTGTACTAACAAATAAACTTATGTAATTGAAGCTCTGTAATTTTAATTCAGCAATTGGTTTTGTAATAGCCAGTTAATATTAGCTCAAATTAGCAAACAAACTAAGACCTCAAAGACCCTAACCCTAACTCTTGATTAAATCGATTAAAACTTATACAACTAACTGGGGCTTCAACTAACAACTATTTTCATTATCAAATCATTTGTCCACCATTTTTTGATTAATTCATTAGGTGAAAAATGTTGATCACTGTTTCTAAAGCACAATGTGATGTCCTCAAATATCTTGATTTGTCCACAACCCAAAGATATTCAGTTTACTGTCACAGAGAACTAAATAAAGTGGAAAATATTCACATTTGAGAAGCTGAAATCAGAGAATTTGGACATTTTTCATTTAAAAAAATGGCTCAAAATGATTCATTGATTATCAAAATAGTTAGAAATTAATTCTCAATTAACAACTAATCAATTAATTGAATATTTTCAGCCCTACAACTACTGTCCAAGTAAATTTTAGCAAGTACTGTCACTTGTAGGCTTCAATTTTGTAAGAGACAAGAAATCAAAAGGAGAAAATAACTGAAAATATCTTCTGTCTATGGTTATTTTTAACACGGCCACAACCATAGCTTCTTTCCAATGTAGTGCACGTCATAATGTGTACACAAACACAGGACTGGCAAACTGACATGAAGCCACGCTGTTAGCATGGATAAAATAAGACAAGCCATTAGGTTTTGGCTCCTGCTTAATTTCTGCATTTGCTCACAAGCTGTATGTAAACCATTTTTCAGGGGTAGAATCCTGCAAGCAGCTGGCACAAATGGCAATTTAGCATTAATGGTGACTGATGTCTTATAATTAAGTAATTTTCTGAGGCTTTTGCAATTTCATTTGCTGCACACTGCAAGGGGAACAAATTAAATATCCTAATTAAAAAGCACATGTGAGAAGAGCATCTGTACTACAACTTGAAATTGGTTCCTTCACAGTATTTCATGGTTTATTAACCAATTTTAATTCCTGGTGCATAAGGGATGATGATTAAATGAGAGATTTATTACAGTGCAGTCTTAAGAAGGCGAAAGACATGCATTTGGCATGTTTCTCTATTAACCTTGAGTGGTCAAGCCAGACCAGACCTGTAAATGAAGAGTGACGGTGCTACAAGTGTCGTTAGATCCCATCATCTAGTGTAGGTGGTTTGTGTGACTTCACAAGGAAACACAACTCCACCTACTCTACATATATGAAGCTTTCATGCAATATTGTGAGCAGGTCAGTTTAACCAGTTTGAAATTGGCAAAAGGGCTCAGGAATTTTCTAAGACAACTGGTCACTGTAGTTTGTAACTGACGCCACTCACACGGGAGGATTTGTGAGGGACTATTTGCAGTGGTGGATGAATACACGTTTTGACCTCTAGTGAGTATTTCCAGCAGCAGGACGGTGTTTTAGGACGGCAATGGAGCGCTGTGACACAGAGGAATAAGATGCAGTATATCAGGCAATACTTTAATGGGATTTATTATATTAGGTTATTTTTTTTTATTTTTTTTTTTTTATTGGTATTGAAAAAACATAATAAACCTGAGAGTTGTACTGTGTCCAGTATCCACAGTCAGAACAGTCACAGTCTGTCAAGTCACAGCTCAAAAATCATCAGATCCACTACATTCAACAACTTTGACTGCCACAGACATGAAAATGCAGTGAATGGCAGGTTCTTCACATTGATAATTGCTCTGCTCTCTCTGTATAATTGCCTCTCTTATCTGTGGCAGAAATCCGCCTTCATGTCAGATATTCATGATCGCTATTTTGTGTTGGAGACTGATGGTAACAGAAAAGATAAAAAGACCAGAAATGACTCATTTAGCTCCGCGGTGAGCTCCTGCAGAAGCTATTTTAAATCAACTCCGCTTCGCCATTTCACACTCTAATTCTTTTTCACGGCTGATTCTTCCACACTAAGGAATGATTTGATTTTTTTGTAAAAAAATAAAATAAAATAAATAAAATGAAACTGGGCAGTCTTATTCCCTTTTTTAAGATGTAAAAGTGTAAAAGTAGTACAACTGATTCTTGAGGTTGTATTTGCTAAATCTTGTCTAGAATTTTAAGATTTTTTGAAACAAATTGAGGGTGTAGGGTTTTGATGCACAGTATTTGTTTCGGTACAAAGCATTTTGTCCTACTCAGCTCTCTCTTATATCAGCTGTATGGCCGAATCTTCCACTTGTGATGATGATGATGATCATTAGTATGATTATATTATTGAATCCAAGCCATAAAAAAAAAGACAATTCTGCTACTTTACATGGATGTGGGTGACGGCGTTGTTCTTCAGTTTGTTGCCTGCAGGTGTTCCTGCGTCAGTGGTTGTGACCCTGTGTCAGGGACCAAAGACATGGATCAATATTGTTGTTTTTGCTGGTTCAATCGATTTAATTGAGCCATGCTCGGTAAAAAAAAAAACACATCTTGACACAGCGAGTCAATAATCTATCTGCATGTTTTGAAGACGTGCTGACATGCAGGGTTTTGATTTAATTATTCAGTTTCTGCTTTTTTATGCAAACTAATGAGTTCAGTTTTCAGAGATGACACACTTTTACCAGTTTCTCATTTTTTTGTTTGTACTTTTCATGGTGCTTTGTTTGCAAGAGTTTGTCTTTTATCTGTCATTTATCAAACCCACGTTCACTGTACAGATGACTGATTGAGCACTTTGTAACTGAAGTTGTGGCTTATTGCAATGTTCACCCAATCTAAACTTTGTTCCTGCCAACTAAATTTTTAAATAAAGCTTTTCAATGAAGGTTCTGATCTTGTTCTGATTTTTTTTTCTTTGTTTTTTAGAAAAGCTTGAAGAAGATCCAAAGCTTCCTTTTGCTTTTAAACAAAGCCATGTCGGGGCGTCTAGTACCTCAATTGGTAGAGTGCGTGCCCCGTGTTCAGAGGCTGAGCCCTCTGCAGCGCCCGTGGGTTCAATTGTAGCCTGCAGCCCTTTACTCATATGTAACCCCAACTCTCACTTCCCGTTTCCTGTCTCACTTCAGCTGTCCTGTTAAATAAAAGCTTAAAAAGCCCCAAAATAATTTGTCATAGCTATGTCTCTCCAAGAACTCTATGTATGTCTTTGTAGTCTTGACGCAGTGAAATGTACAAATGTTTGTAATGATGCATGCTTGATGACAGTTTCTCCTTGGTGTTGCACTCAACTGTACAAAGGTAAAGGGACAGAAGTAGTTGTGTGAGCTTTTGTTGAACAATCACAGACTGAAATATCAACTCCAGCTGCCTTTAAATGCTGAATGTTACCAGATATTGTTAGCAGTTCATCAGCAGGGGGCGGCAGAAACCGTCCATCACCGTCTACACTGGAAACTCTTACTAATGAGTCTAATGAATGCGGTGGCTTACAGTTGCTTATGAATGCACAAAGCAGTTCTCTACCAGGAAATGTTTTTCATCTTCAAACGGTAAAGTCAGAGTGTGTGCTCATGTGGCGTCTTTGTAGCAGGTACAAAAGGAAGGTGATGAACATTAGAGAGAGAAGACTCATGCATATGCTGCTGGTGTAATAGAGTCCACTGTGTTGCACCAGCAGAATTGCCTTCATGATGTTTCAACCTCTTGCACCAAGTGGCTCTTTTGTCTGTTTGACTGACACACATTTTGTGTGAAAAGACGTCCAAATCTATGGACTACCGTGACTGACATGTAATTTGACAACAACTCTGACATGTGTCATTGCTCTTTACAGCGCCTATTTCTGACTAAATGACGAAAGGACTTGCAGGTTGCTTTGCTTGACCACTCGCATGTTTGATCAGTTACCACTCTTTAAGAAAGAATAGAGTTTTCACCTTCTCTACAAGAAATGTCCATTTGTGCCCCTTTTATGGTGGTATTGACAGCCAAATAAAAAAAATAAATATTCATATATAAAAGATCCACTATATGCGTTTCACTCTGTCAGGGCTGTGATGAAGTCACTGCTGCTGCCACTCAAATAAAAATGAAAACTGACACAGAAATCCTCATAATAACACGGGAAGAAACAAGGCTGGTGCTTTGAATTCCACCGTACCAAGAAAAACAGGAATTTCCAGCCTCCTGACACATTAGTGCTCGATGTTTCATATCTTCAAGTCACTGCGTAAACTAAAAGTGCAGTAGAGACATGATACTTCAGCATAAACAAGCTTCTGCTCTTGGTTTTCTTCCTTTCAGCCTCACATACGTGACCTCATATCTGAAATTATCAAGCTTTCACGTTTAATGTCACATATTATTAGGGCTGCTGCTGATGGCTATTTTCATCACTGATTAATCTGTCCGTTATTTCCTCAATTAATTCATTAGTTATTTTGTTTGTAAAATGTCAGAAAATGATGGAAAATGTCGATTGCCGTTTCCCAAAGCCCGAGACGATGTCCTCAAATTTCACTTGTTTTGTCCACAACCCAAAGATATTCAGTTTACTGTCAGAGAGGAGTAAAGAAACCAGAAAATATCCACATTTAATAAGCTGGAATCTGAGTAGTTTTTTTAGGGGAAAAAAAATTCTCCAACTGCTGAATCAATTATTAAAATAGTGGGCAATTAATTTCTACACATAAATACATCAGAATATCTGGATGCCATAGATTTTTAATACTTTTTTGCAGGAATATCATGAAGCAGACTGAGAAATATATTTTTGACTTAGCCGGTACACCTGCTGCTTCTCCCAAATGGTGCCGACGGCCGTCTTCTGTCTGTAATACACTGACCATAGTTAAGTACTTCATAGAATCCCACTTCAAAAAATCTGAACTATCCCTTTAATATAACCCCTGATTCTGTGCAGCCACGCACCCACAAAGAATCATTTTGCATTGATCCCATTAGAGTTTGTAGCTGTTGCCAGCGTGGGATTTACTGTTGCAGCCAGATGGTTTAGACTCGAATGTAATCCAACATTCTTTAAATCTTGTGTGCATAATTAGATTTGGGTGTTTCTCAGATTTATGTTGTATGTATGACTTGAGGGGTCCTGTGTGAACTGTAGTAGACTGGGGTTTGGCTCTGAGAGTTAGCCCGAGGCTGGAAGCTGGATCTCTCTCCCGCAGGAGTATGAAGAACAAGTTTTCATAAACTAATTGTTGCCCGAGGGGGAATTCAGAGAGATTTTCACCCAGAACTCACCAGCTGTCAGTAAGCTCTTTGCCAACAAATTGGGTCGAAAAAGTCTTATGAATGCTTCATTTTCCCTGCAATGTATTGAAACTGTCATGGTGATTGTGACGTTAACAATTTAGCCTTTTAAATATTGTCTACAGTGTGTGTCTATCCCCCTGCCTGTAGAGGATGTGTCTGAATAAATGTTTGATTTGAAGGTAAAAAATGTGCCTTTCTAGGTAGATCACTGGAACTTTGGTGTGTTTTTAGAGATTTTTATTTGCAAAATGTGCAGAAAGCTCACTTATACTGTTCTATTTGTGATGATCAAGACAATTCTCTGACATGGCCATTTCCATTCTGTGACTTTGATTGCCATTACCCTAGGTCATTAACCTAAGCTGTCATTAACTTGGGGGTTGGGGTGCGTCCTCTTGTCCTTATAGGTTTTAAGATCCCAGGGGAGCATTGCTGCATGTCATATCCCCTCACTCTTCCCCCTCGTTTCATTGCTGCCTGAGCTGCATCCAATAAAGTAAGGTAAGACAGCCTTTAAAATAGACAGTGTACAAATGTCTCACTAACATCACTTCTTCCAGAATGATAATAAAAAGATATTCACATAACATTTTATGATTATACACATATTCTGAGGATTCAGGATTGTTATTCTCATTATCATGGGTCTATAAGAGCAGGAATCCTGTTGTCTGTAATTTCATTGTACTAATACATTGCTCTGCTTTGTCTCCTGAGACACCGGGGACATGACCCACCACTTTTGGAAATGGCCAGTTTTTGTCCCCATCACTTTTTAAAAGCATAATTTGCTAAAAAGAAGAAAAAAAAAGTTCTGAAAAACCGCTTGCATCAAATCCTAACACTTAACAACTGTAAGAGTTATGTTTGGGGCAGTAATACTGGATATTGTTACTGTTCGATTCATTGACACGGTGTTGCAGCTGGATGTGATGGATGACTGTTACTTATGTTGTCGGTGTTATATGCTGATTAATATTTTCCTCTTTCTGAAAGCGTAGTAGCCAAGGCTGTGCCCTTTTGATGCACCATAATGCAATTTTTTTCTGGCCCACTGTAATTATATTTGACCTCATGCTGATTCACCCATTACATTGCCGAAAATCACATATGTTCAAG
>JAJHUR010075830.1:12957-42317 GCA_027495735.1 Lutjanus campechanus | reverse complement strand
CATAATCATCATGGCATAATTTCAGTAAGCTTATTTATTTCTGTCCAGAGTTGCATTAATTTTTCACCAAGATCTTGTGTTGATGATGGGAGAGTCAGACCGCTGTGTAAAGTCTTCTCCAGCACATCCCAAAGATTCTCAGTGGGGTTCAGGTCTGGACTCTGTGGTGGTTGATCCATGTGTGAAGATGATGTCTCATGATCCCTGAACCTCTCTTTCACTATTTGAGCCCCATGAATCCTGACATTATCATCGTGGAATATGTTCGTGTCATCAGGGAAGAAAAAAATCCATTGATGGAAAAACCTGCTCATTCAGTATATTCAGGTAGAAGCTGACCTCAGTTTTTGGTCACATAATATTGCTGAACCTCGACCTGAGCAACTGAAGCAACCCCAGATCATGTTGAAAATGTGTGGTGCAATATGAAACACAAAATACGACAACAGAGACTCCAGAGTGTTTTACACAACATCCCAACTTCTTTGGAATCAGGGTTGTACACTTAGTGTCTTACATGTTTGAGTTACTAAATATAAAATGTGTACTAAACTGTGAACTAAACTACACTGATGGTGCAACCAAACTAAAAGCAGAATGACGGAGCTGTCAATCAAGAACTTGCTGTTGTGTCCACACAGTCTTAAAGTGGAGGACTAATCAGTGTGCAAAACACATGCACGTCTCTCATGTGCAGGAGCTGAGTCCAAATATCTGCTTCTCAAAGGTACCCCACACTGTGAAGTGTTCCCTCAAAGAATTTTAACTTATTATTATGAAACCAATGGAGTTTTTTTTTTAATGTGAGCAAATGGGCCAATAAGCAAAGGAGCACATAGCAGCTGGTCCAAACTCTGATCTGAGAAAGAATCCCAAAGTGTGTCATATTTTATAACACATTGTTTCAATAAAAAACATTTGTGATGTGTAAGGGTAAGGTTTGTATTCACACATCTCAATGCCTTTACCAACATATGGACATGGATGATTACTGAATGGCCTGCCAGGCAGAGGCCCAGGCCACCCTCACACCCCCATACCTCCACACCCCCAAACCTGGTGGTCACCTGCATAAAGTTGTGCAAATAAACACAAACTGACTATAAAAAGACACATTCTGACCACAAGGAGTTATGAAGTAACTGAGAGACCCAATATACAAAGAAAAACAAAACTACAAAGAAAAACAAAACAACTACAAAGAAAAACAAAACAACTACAATGAGAAACAAAACAACTACAAAGACACACAAAATGGTTAGACCCCCAATATGACCACAATGACTAAAACAACTAAATAGGGAAACAAAACTACAAAGACACACAATACTACCAGAGAGATAATCAAAACAACTACAAAGACAAACAATATGACCACAGAGACCAAAATGACCACAAAAAACAACCATAACAAGACATAAAATAACCACAAAGAAGAGACACAGAACAACAAGCACAAGTGTCATAATCAACCACAAAGTATGTCAGTGTCTCGGGCCTATGAGGTACTTTTGGCTCCATATCTGTGCCCAGGAGGCCCCTGGGGCCCATTGTCTAATCCACCCATGAAGTATATGGATAATGTTTAATGTTGAGCTGGACACAGTGAGAATGTGTATGTGTGAGTCCGTGTGCGTGAGTTGTTAATGGGAACTCATTGGCGCCAGCTGCTGAGGAGAAGTTATCAATCGTTTTTTTTGGACAGGGGTCTGACGCCGCGGGACGCTGGCCGGATCAATGAGCTGCAATCATTGTCTCAGTCCAAATATTAGCCGTTTGCACATTTCTTTCATGTCTTCAAGGCTGCTAAGACCCCTGTTTGCTCTCTGAGTCCACTTTATCTAAATTACAGCCGTTAGAAAGTTGCGCTTTAAAGTCGCGTCAGAAGATCGAAGCACTGGATTGGATCAGAGCGCGCAGTGATCAGAGAGGAGCTGCGGGCTGGAGCTGACCTGTGACCGCGTCATTAATGAAGTCAGCTGGTAATAAAAAAGTCAAGATGAGCTCCACACGTGCAGCTGTCCGTGGTGTGTCTGTGAAACAGAGAAGTTGTCGGTTATTGTTTAACACTTTGCGGAAACGTGTCTGAGCGGATAAACATTCACTAAGCGAGCCATTATAGACATTTGCATTTATAGTCATTATCACCAGAGTGTCACCTCAACCACTGATAGGAGGATTTCACCGGAAAACTCCTAACATTCACATGATGAGTTAATCACTCGCCATTCAGCTGCACCGTTAGGGATGTGGATTGCAGTTGGCTTGTATTACATTGTTAAAGATAACACTCTGTTCTCTGTGTTTGATTAGTCAAAGAGACATTTAGCTCCCGTTCGGCCTGTGCGTAAAACCAGGGCCATAACGCAGACTGAGCTCAGGTCAGCTGGAGTTTTCCTTTAGGGGGTTTCAGGGTCCTGTCTGGGGGAGTTTACAGTTGAAAGTTTATGGTGCTGAAAGACCGACAATAGACTCACTAATGTAAAAGCTTTTCTGATAGAAGGAGAAGAAGTGTTGTCAGAAATAGGAACTAATGGTAAAATCAAAACTGATCACAATGAAACCCAATTATGAACCATCCCTTCATATTTTATTTATACATTTTTATTCAGTGTAAATCAATTATAGACCACTTCGTGGAAATACAAAAAAATTAGCTATAACATGTCAAATATGGCACATGTGTCAGTAAAGGTTAAAGTGAGGCAGCCTCAAAATTTAAGGAGCTGAGGAGTGTGACCTGTGGGTGTGTCCATGGAAAGATAACTGAGGAGCCAGGGGCCAAAGATTTGTTTATTGAAAGATTGTTGCTCACTTTACAGTGGAGTTTTCAATCACTTTGCCAACTGAGTATGGAAAAATAGTAAAAGGAAATATACACATGTGTACAGATACACACAAATATACCTGTAATAAAAAGATTAATTATAAACATAATTATAATGCATCAACTATACTTGATCACTGAAAAAAAAGAAATAATAGAATCTTTATTGTTCAAAGTATTTTTAATTAAAAAGTCAAACAGCTCATAAAGAAAAGCCAGAGTAAAAACTGTTGTTGGTGATGTAAAAAATAAATATGTGCTCCTCAGGGCCTGTACTGCACATTCACAATCAGAGCTGCCGCACATTTTTCCAGACTGCCAGTCAGTACTTTGAACTTCCATTAAGCCTCCGCTTTGACTGCACACTCATGCTTTTATTTTATTTATAGTCAAATAGCTCAGTCAAAAGTACAGATGTCCTGATCATGTTTTTTATTTATTATGATCTGCTGACACAGAAATATATTTCTCTAGTTTTGTTTATTTTGTCCTAATACACCTGCATGACGTGTGTATTCCACACTAATAATCCAATGTTCAGACAACAGAATAGTTCTGCTTTAAGAAAATAGATCCTCCATCAAAGTTTTTCTCTTTTTAAAAATTATTTAGAACATAATGCTACATTTATGTTTGTATTTTAAAAGTGTCAGTGGATCTGCTGAGGCAGAAAGCTTTGGAGGGAATTTAGACAGACAAACTAATTCACTCTGACCCCTTAACAAGTAGTGAAGTACACTTTGCTGATAGCAAATCTTTACTTCAAAAAAAATTACAATTTTGAATGCAGAAAATTTGCTGATAATCAAATATTGTTATGTTGCAATATTGTTCTTACTGGAGTAAAGGAAGTGAATAATTCTTCCACCACTGATCATTATATAATCACAATAGCATAGATAGCTGGAGACATGTTGAAGCACAATCATTCAGTTTCATGAAAACGGGTGAGATTGGCATTAACTTACATTTCTCATATCTACTTTAACTACTAACATTAGAGTATCTTACAATTTCGAATATTCATTGTTTAAAATTTTTATTTAAAGATAAATAGTCCTCCCACCACACAAATGTAATACAGAGCTTCCATATTTTAAGTCCTCAAAAATAAATTGTACATCCAGTCTACCTCTATTCTCAGCATTCCACCATGAAAAATTGTTTTCTTTTTGATTTATTAAGGTATTTATTAAGCCATTTCCTGTATATTGTTTTTTTGTGTATGCTTTTTGTTTTTATGAGCAGCAAAAAGAGAACTTCTACTAACATTTGATTATACAACCCTGTGTTGTAAAATCATCCACAAAGTGCATTAACCTTATAAAAAATGAAAAGTAGGCTACATACAAACAAAAACAGTGATACTTGTTATTAATTTATTAGTTTTTCATTGATTCATTACTTTTTCTTACAACCTCATTATTACAGATCCCTGGCAACTTTTCTAAAGCTTGTTTTCTGATTCCTGCTTTCCAAAATGTATAATTAATAACAATAACCTGCATACAGCACTGCATTTTCAGTCAGAGAAATGTGATGAGGGAACTGTGTGAGGATCTTATTATTGAGTAAGCCCCAGTGTGTTTGAAAGTGGCATTCAGCCTGCTATCAGCGTCATGTTTCACTATTATATCAGCCAAACAAACCATAGATTTTTGGGGTTGCTGATTGGCTGTAGTGAAGTGATTCTCTTGAAATACTATTATCTCTCCTCTCCTGTCATCTGATCACTGTGCGCCTCGATTGGAGCTACGTGTGAGCCAATCAGAAACGGCCGCCGGCCACCTGCAGGAAGTTGGCCGTCCACTTATCTCCTCCCTCCTCCGCCTGCAGCCAGATAACAGCCCCAACTGTTGGATCAAGCAGCAGCCAGTCCTCCACCGCAAACTGATGGACACCAAAACACTGTAACGGTCTCCTCCTCCGCAGCGCTGAAGATTCTAACTCTGGTGCGTCTCTGCTGGTCAGTGGACTCCGAAGTTACAGTAGATGCTTAAAGAAGTTCTTCAGAGACAGTGTCGATAAAGAGGAAGGCTGCAGGGACAGACAGGAGGGAGGGAACTCCAGCGCGCAGCGACGGCACAAGGCACCATGAGCGTCCCGCTTTACGCACCGACTCCCATCCAGCCGGCTCACCCGACCCCCTTCTACATCGAGGACATTCTGGGGAGGACTGCCACCACCTCATCCTCCTCATCTCCCTCTTCTTCCTCCTCCTCTTCCTCCTCCTCCTGCTCAACTCCGATCATCCCCACACCGACTCTCCCGTCGCCCAACTCCTCCTTCACGAGTCTCATCTCGCCGTACAGGACGCCGATTTACGAGCCCACACCGATCCACCCCGCGCTGTCTCACCATGCCGCTGCCGCGCTGACGGCGGCGACTTACAGCTCCATCTACCCTTTCCACCACCACCACCACCAACACCATCGCTCCATGGGGGAGTACGCACAGGCGCTGCTCAGGCACGACCCTCTGGGTGAGTTTGTGCGTAAAAGTCTGTTTGCTCTGTAGTGCGTCTGGAGTCCAAATATTTACACTTTTCATGAATCCATATTTTGCATTTTGACTTTTGTTTTACATTTGTAAAATGAAATTAGTGAGAAGACATCCAACGCCGGATGATGTGGCAACAGATGACTTTTTAGCCTTTGCATGAAAACTTCTCTGTCTTCGCAGCTTCGTTTCAGTGCCAGCGAAACCATTTTTGCATAAGTATATCACGCTTGGTCATGCATGCATGTCCAACTCCTCACAGTCTGCAGTCTTCATAAACAGACTGCAGGGTTATTGACAGTCACTGGACGCGTTCTTTTTCTGTAGTCTTCAGCTCTTTCTGCGTGATGCCTGAGCACGCACGCATGAGTCACACTGTTATTGTGACAGACATATTTGGGGCCACAATAGCAGCGGGCTTATCCATTCAGTCTGTAGTGGCGGTGGTGATAGGGGGTGGCGGGGGGGTGCATGGCAACCTTGACTCTTTTTCCTGACTCCCATTGTTCAGAAACATCAGAGGAGCAAGTCAGCGGTGACTAAAACATAGCTGAGCTCTAAATCACTTGTTATTTCACTCCTCTGCGTGTGTGTGTGTGTGTGTGTGTGTGTGTGTGTGTGTGTGTGTGTGTGTGTGTTTTCCCATACTTGTGAGCGCCAAATGCCATCTACAAGGAAGAAAATGATTTTACACGCATGCAGATATTTGGTGGGTTCATGTATTCCCATATTTACATATACGTGCACGAGGGTTTATATCACGAACATAATCATCCTAAAATTTTCAAAGCTACCTCATATCTCATATTTATTCTTAGGAAATACAGACACTATAATATTTCAGTCTGATGCAGTGGTGTACAAAAAAGTGAGTCCTGACATAATGAGTTAGTGTCTTAAAAGAATGTGTCACTATCTATTCAATGCAATTTTATTTGTATAGCACCAAATCATAACACAAATTTTCTCAAGGCTCTTCAGGTTCAGACCGTACTCCTTATAGTGCCAACAGTTCCCACCAAGAGCAAGTACTGAGGCGACTGTGGTGAGGAAAAACTTCCTGTTAACAAAGTAATGAATTAGTTTTCCAAAATAATCCTATATCAAAATAATGATTAAGTATGTCAAATGAATGACTAAGTATGACTTAGTTTCTCAAAAGACCAAGTATATCAAAATAATAAGTTATATCTCACAATAATGAGTTAGCACTTCAAAATAATTAATCAGTATATCGAATTAATGACTAAATAGCTCAAAATAATGAGTTATATCACACAATAATGAGCAAGTATCTCAACAATAATGTGAGACTTTCTAAAAAAAAAAGAGTTAGTGTCAAACTAATTGATTATTATCTCAAAATACTAATAAACTTTCTGAATAATGAACTGGTATCTATTCTTTTGAGAGTTTCTTATTATAATGTCTTTTTTCAGCACTATGGCAGTAATGGGTCTCCACACTTATTAAATATGTGACGCTATAAACATTATCCAGCCTGATATATGTGGTGTTGGGGCTCATGGTCGGAGCAGTCAGGGTTTGTGTACGGTTAGTTAACATAAGGTTAGGATGTGAGTGTGTGGTTGTGGTAGCCGCAGTGCCTGCTGGTCCTCTGTAGTATGGTGTTTGCAGTGGAGCGTCTGACTGTGTGTTGCGGCTCTTTTTCCGTTCCTGGCGGAAGCCGTGGGCCTGTCGATAGGAGTAAATCTGCTTTCAGAAGCTGTTAAATGTTTTCCTGGCTCACCCCGGCCAGCCGCTTCCTCGGGAGCTCGCTGCACGCTGCTGATTATTTTATCGACATCCTCAATACAGACATATTCAGGAAACACTCGGCCTCTGATAGCCCGGGATCCGTTTTTCACATATTGTTGCACTTCCTCTGGCTGGCCAGCGAGGATGTGGCTGACTTTCTTTATGGTCGGCGGGCGGCGAGGAGAAAATCAAGCAAACAGGCAGCACATCAAGTCTAATGGGATCTTACAGGACAGATAAAGAGGCATTTACACGAGTTTAAGGGCAATAAAAAAGGGAAAGCTTCAAGTGGGGAACAGAAACAAACAAAAGGACCCAATGCCTTATTAAATGTCACACAGCAAACAAAAGAAAAGTAAAAACACTTTAAGAAAAGATTCATTTCATTGAAAGTCTGGAGGCCTCAAGTACAACTGATGTTATCTACAAGTCAAACTACTGCTGTTAAGAAACAGGCTACTTAAGTAAAAGTACAAAGTAGGATATTCTTCCCTAAAACTACTCAGAGTATTAGTTACTTTTGATGTTTGATGCATTATCAATAACAGCTATTCAATCATAAAAGCGCCTCACAAAATACTTAATTACAGTAATCTGAGTAGCTGTAATGCGTTACTTGTACCCTACAAAATCATCAGGCAACACGTGTGTGTCTGTATGATGTGATCCAGTCCAGATATGGATGAGAGCTGCTATGATTTATCGCCAACTATTTTGATAATCAATCTATCGGTTTGAATTTATCTTTCAAAGAAAACAAAAGTCCAAATGTGAATATTTTCTGGTTTCTGTCTGGCAGTGAACTGAATATCTTTAGATTGTGGACAAAACAAGACAGACGCAGACAGAGAGGACATCATCTGGACTTTGGGAAACACTGATCAACACTTTTTCATCTTATGGACCAAACAACTAATTGATTAATTGAGAAAATAATCAACAGATTAATCAACAAACAAAATAATCGTTATTCGCAGCCCTAATATGGATTGATTCGATTAAAATATGGTCAAATAATTTGAGGCCGTCGAGTCTCTGCGCGCAGTTATCGGTGTTTGTATTTCCGCTGTTAAGTTATTCAAACAAGCTCATGTTTCTTTTATCGCATTAAATCACTTCACGCATTAACACATACAGGCTGAACAATAAAATCGAAACAAAATGTGAATGGAAAATAAAAACTGGTTCAGTTGAGACTCATGACTTCATCCGTGGATCTTTTATCTTTGGCCTGTAATTTTGCAACAACCAGCCAGTTATGAAACATGATTATTATATCATAATTAGCAGTGTTAGTGAAGTACATGTGATCAAACTAGTAGTTTAACTACATTGTGCAGAGGTTTGCTGGTAGTTCAACTCAGATTTGCATCGTGATTCCAGTAGTTCAATTACTTGACCAAACACTGACTGATGGATGTGGTGCACAACAGCGTTTTCCAAACATTACGGGGGCCCACTTTTTTTAAAGTGACAAACCATCGCGACCCAATTCACAAAAGACCTACAAATCTTGGGAAGAGTTCATTTGTGCGTAAATTAACGTTCCTCGCCATTTAATTGCCATTTACACATTTAAAATTCTTTATAAATGAAAAATAAATGCATTTAGGCTGCGTTAAACATCTCTGGTTTTATTTCCTCTCATTGAGAAAATAGTATAGGACAATTTAGCCGATTTTATAAAAGAAGAAAAAAGAAATGAAAATAATTGGCGGAATTAACAAGCTCACAGTTTTTCCTCTCATCAGTAAAACACTGAACACATTTTAAATGCTTCATAAACGGCGTGCTGCAGATATAAATCTTACATTTGCAGAATTTCTTATCTTCTTTCCATTTCTTCCTTTGTATAATTTATTTGGCGGGTCACAGGAGATTTTGACTTTTTTTTTAACGTTCTCATGAGTAGTGCTGTGGGCACCTTCTGCAATAAACTCAGTTAAGTGGATTTTTTGTTGGTATATGAGTTTTTGTATGATGTATGTTGTATGTTTGTATGTTTTTGCTGTTATAACTTCGTATCACCTGCATGGACATTGTGACATTTTAAAAGTAGTTTGAACTGCTTTATTCTGACTAAACTAGAATTTTAGTTTAGTTCAGCTTCTTCCAGTGTGAAGTCGCTGTTATCTGACACAGCTCCGAGCTTCTCCAACACTGATCATTAGTTAAAAGTCCTGGTAAAGAGTAGAAACAGACCTGTAGAAACAGAAGGGTCTGCGCTGCTGTAGCAGCGGGACACCTTTCATAAACTGAGGACAACTTTGGACTTTCGTCGCCCATAGTGTCCACTCTAAAGCAATATTGTTTCTATATTTTAGCTCATTAATAATTAACCTGAGATTTATTCTGTTAAAAATGTCCTTTCGTGACATTGATGTGTGATGTGTTTTGATGGGCTGGATTAGCTGACTTCCTTTGGAACACAACAGCAACCAGAAGATGTTTGACAACCGTTTGGAGAGCAGCAGATTTACACCGTCAGTGAGAGCAGAGCAGAGGACATGAGTGTCTGTTGGTGGATGCCATCGCCTATAATCACACCGCAAAGCAGGAAGCACATGAAGCGGATATTTGGCCATAGTTTTCACTCTGTCACGACCTTCCTTAAAGACAGAGGCAGCAGCAGCAGCAGCAGGCCGGGCTGACAGGCGGCTGACTGCAGCCTCTCAGCTCTATTGTTTGTTCCAGACCATTAACTGCAGAGGAAACCAGACAAGACAAAAACAGCCTGATTACACCGCTACACACTGTCTTGCCTGTGTGATCAATCAGCAATACAACACATCACTGAGTCATTTTATTACAGTACTGCAGCAGGAGCGTTGCGCAATTCATGTATTAACAGAATAGGCTATCTAATTTACTCTTTTCTTTTTCTACTATTACTGTTGAACCGCATCTTTTTTTTACTCTTAATCCACATGGTGGAGTTAGGTTACGTTACAGTTCCTCCCATTAATAATAGAAACAGCCTGAAATTATGAGAGAAGTAAAAATATAAATAAGAAAGGTGTAAAATATGTGCATCATACTACAATATATAATAACAAGGACTGTAGAGGAAACAAAATAAGACATGTAAAAATAGGCGTAGCTGATAAATATTAAATAACAGTGTGACAATAATGCTGAAAAATGGGCTCTATAAATTAGAGCTGCAACAATTAATCAATTATTAATTGATTTTTCAATTAATCAACAACTATTTTCATGATCGAGTAATCGTATTATATATCGAGTCTTATTTTTAAATTAAAAGTCTAGATTCTCTGGTTTTAGCCTCTCAAATGTGAATATTTTCTGGTTTCTTTACTCCTCTCTGACTATAAACTGAATATCTTTGAGTTGTGGCCAAAACAAGACATTTGAGGACGTCATCTTGAGATTTGATCAACATTTTTCAACATTTTCGGACATTTCATGGACCAAACAAATAATTAACTAATCGAGAAAATAATCCACAGATTAGTCATTTGGAAAATAATCGTTAGTTGCAGCCCTACAAGTGTTGAAATGTGTTAAAATGCAAGAATATTATGAATAAGAGTATTAGTTGAAATGAATCAAACGTGTTTGTGCCATTCTGTGTGAATGGTGCGTCATGAAATCTCGGATCAGTCACCAGTCAGAAGCGCATCTGGACATGCTGTAATGAGGTTGTGGACATGGATATTAAATGAATGTCTTCTCTCTCTGAAGGTAAACCTCTGCTGTGGACCCCCTTCATCCAGCGGCCCCTGCACAAGAGAAAGGGCGGTCAGGTCCGGTTCTCTAACGACCAGACCATCGAGCTGGAGAAGAAGTTTGAGACGCAGAAGTACCTGTCCCCCCCGGAGAGGAAGCGCCTGGCCAAGATGCTGCAGCTCAGCGAGAGACAGGTGAGGAGGGGGGCGGGGGTTTATTCTTATTCAGATTTCAGAGTTACGCAGAGTTATCCACAGTTCATTCAAGAGAATATGTGGACTGTCAGCACATCCTGACTTTATTTCTCCCATTACGTGTTTTGGTGTACACGGACGTCGCGCACATAGAGGACATGGCGACTACTTTCATATTTAAAGTTATACTGCACATTCTTTGTTTTGTTTTTTTACCATGTCGCAAAGCAGATTTAAAGGAAAACTTCATCAATTATAGCGTAATATATTCCACTCAGACTCTGATATGTCAGCTTATGATGAGTTTGAAATATTTTCAGTTCATAGTTTCAGTCATCGATCTAACAATCACTTCTTTCTCACGTGATGCGCAGTACAGGCTTTAATTAGATGCGGATGGGTGAACAAATTATGGGTGCATTTTCAAAGATTTAATGCCTGGGTGGAATAATATTTAGGGCTTCCACTTAAAATATATAAGACATATTAAAGGACAGTCATTCACAAACTTAACAATGCCACAGCCCAATTTAAAATCTGATAATCCTCCGGCCAACGCAAACCTTTAATCACAATTCTGATCATCCAGTGTTCATGTAATTGGTCACCAAATAATGTGTAACATCTGTTGAGCACCATCAGTTAAATGAGGAGCAACATTTAATTTAAACCCCATGCCTTCACAAAATGAGTTCTGATTAGTTTTTTTTTTAAATCATTCATAAATATTTCATGGTAATTTCAAACTTCCAAATTTGAAACTTATAAACGTATTTCATGAGCTCCCAAGGCCCTTCTGCAGGGCCCTCACGGCCCAACAGTGGGCCGCGGCTCACAGATTGAGAATCACTGAGTGAATACTGTTGCTGCAGGAGAAAACCGGCCATTACTTTCACCAGCCACTAATGCAGCTCCTAGAACCTGTTTGATCTACTTCATGTATGACAGCCGCTAGAACAAACGAGATTCTAACCAGTAATACTGAAGTCAAATAGAATCATAACGCAAATTCATCCAGGCATATTTGTCTCATGGCCCGATATGTTTTCAAATATGCGCCAATATGACTTCTTCTTCTTCTTCTTCTTCTTCTTCTTCTTCTTCTTCTTCTTCTTCTTCTGCTTCTTCTTCTTCTTCTTTTCTTGTTACATAAACAAACATAATGCAGATTGTTTTTCAAGTTTTGATTTTATGCCACATTTTAGGCCTGGGCCTAAGTTTGATTCAAGTGTAACATACAGTATCTCAGTCATTCCCAGAGACTGAGTCGTGACTCAGTACTCGAAAAAATAAAGTCCTGTGGAGATAACTCTGCAAATGTAAGATTTATATCTGCAGTACACATTTAATAAAGAACTAAAAACGTGTCTATTGTTTAAGTGATGGAAGGAAAAAATGAGAACCCGTCAATTCTGCCTAAAGGCACTTATTTAGTCTCAGTTATGAGGTGGGCTAAAACGTCCTGTATTGTTTTCCTCGTGACAGAAAATAAAAAGAATAAGGTTGCCTGCTTAAATACATTAATTTCTCGTATACAATATTAACCATGTGTTTTCAATAACGCGCGTCTAGATAATATGAGGTGTGTGTGTGTTTATGAATGCATTCTGTTTGATATCTGATATTTTTTGCTTCCTCATTCGGGCCCCAAAATCCAGCATTGGTCGGGACAATAATCACAGTTTGACATTATTAATGACTCTTCGTTTCCGGACCGAATCCACTATAGAAGTGGAACTGAATCCGATTCTTCGCATTAAGCAGAAAACTCCTTTTGTTCAGTTATCGCTTCGTCGCGTCTGTACACCTGCCGCAGTTTCTTCAGCTGTAATGTTTGATTGAAATGGGAATCACATAGCACATAAAATAAGGAGCATTTTTCATTTTGTCTTTCAGGTTAAAACCTGGTTCCAAAATCGACGAGCGAAGTGGCGAAGACTAAAACAGGTGAGAGGTTTTCATTGGAAATACTCCCTTTATTCCTTATTGAAGAATTGTTAACAAAAAATCTTAAGTAGCCTTTTCAGCCACTCCAGCAGTAATGTGATTACTTTGAGGTGTGTTTTTATTTGCGACACACTGGGTTAATATGACTTAGGCTGCGACAGTTGAAACATTCTGACTTCTTGCATTAAGTTGAATATAGTAGTTGTGTCCTTAGTGCAAATATATCAGTTGTATTATTAATAATTAGACACATACACACTAAAAAGAAAAAATTGAGAAAACTCAAAATTTCAAGGCAACAGACTGCAATAGATTTTTGAGTTTCAAATTCTTAATTTTTGAAAAAGTTTGACCAACTGTTAATCTTTAGGTGAGATAATTTACTTTTCTTCTTTAGATAAACTTAAATCTTTTAATTTTAGAAACTTGAAACATTGTAATAAAAAAAACTGAATAAATTCATTTTCAATTAAAACTTTTTCCAAAATTTTCAAGCACAAAACAAAAAGACAAATCAGGCTTGCAGCTCACTGTGACCTTTTTTTAAAGTTTCTAAAACCCAATGATTCAAGTTCATCTAAAGAAGAAAAGTAAATTATCTCACCTAAAGATTAAAGGTCAGCAAGGTTTCAAGTTTATTTAAAAACTTGAAAGTAAATCTATTGCAGTGCATTACGTTGACATTTTAAGTCCTCCCAACTTTTTTTTTTTTTTTCTTACAGTGCACATAATTGTTTTTATAGCCAACGATGATATTTTAAGTAATGTGAGTTATGAAGGAAAATGCTTAAAATGCCCGCGGTCTCCCCCAGTTGGCTAATATCGTTTAAATGTCAGCTGTTCAGACGTGTTAATTCATGAAACTCTGTGTCCACCTGCATCAGGAGAATCCTCAGGGAGGGAAGAGGGAGCTAGAGGAGGACACCTCCGCCGGGAGGAGCACTAAAGACGACCTGACCGAGACCTCCGGGATGCAGAGCCCGGAGCACAGACTCTCGGTCCCGTCCTCCGAGCTGCAGACGGGCCGCTGCGCGCGCTCCGTGTCCCCGCAGCAGAGCCACACAGAGCTGGACTCTGACGTGTCTGACGATTCAGACCAGGACCTGGACATAGAGGACGAGTCCGAGTTCACGCTCAAACCATAGGTCTGAACACTGATACTGGATCCTGTGGGATATTAGCCTATAGGAGCTGGATGATGAAGATCACAGGACTCCTCCTCACTGGGCTGCAGACTGACAGACAGTCAGGATGACAGAGCAGGAAAATAGAGCAAATCCCAGAAATAAAACATGTCACCAACTCCAGTGCCTTCTCATTGCACTGTCATCTGATTTTTAAATGTCTTTTTGTATATAAAGCATCTGTATGTGTTGTATTTGTGTTGATTGTCGCTGTTGTGTCGATCAGTGTGTGTAAATGAGCAGCAGATGTATAGATCACTTTCTGTTGTGTGTCGTTTTGGATGATAAACGCTCTTATGGACCGTTGCCTTAAAATGTGATATTCTATTAAGTAATCAATGTAGCTCAAATTATCTTTTCTTTGGTGATATGTAGCCTAATAAACTATTTTTGTGTTGTTGTTTTTTTTTGTGTGTGTTAAGAATAAATGTGTCACTTTTGGATGAAGCTCAGTTGGAATTTGACTGCGATTTATTGTTTTGTATTTCTTACAATTGCACAGAAATATAAATACATACAATTTTGAATTAAAGACCATTTTTGTGTCGGCAAAAAATAAAATGACAGAGTGAAAACAAATCAGTGCAAAGAAGGCTGTAGTAAATGAAAATAACAAGGAACAGATGCAGCTTTATTAGTACATAATGCACAGTTGGCAATAATGAAGAGACCATTGGTAAAATACTCAAGTTAGTAGCTTAAAATAAAAGTGAGACAGCTTTAAATGAAATGATTGAGCTACAAGAACAACAAAATTATCATTATTATTATTATTATTATCATTATTATTATTATTATTATTATTATTATTATTATTATTAGTAGTAGTAGTAGTAGTAGTAGTAGTGGCAGTGGTGGTGGTAGTGGGCCTAGTGTTTGACAATTGAGACAAAATGAAAACACAAAGTGAGGAGGTGCTCAGCGTCATCATCGGGCAGTAAATAACATAAAATGACACATTTCTTCACTTTTACAGTCCAGAACCAGCTAGAAGTGGGCAGTATGGAAAAAAGGAATGTTACCTATTATAATATGCAGATATTATCTGTATTATCTGTACTGGTGGTGTATTTATGCCACTGACATGAATGGGAGAAGTTCAGGGCTTTCTGCCAGAAAGCCCTAAAGGCTTGACAGAAATCTTTCTGTCAGTAAGGCTTGAGGGAGTCTGGTGACAGTATAAAGAGCGCAAAGTCCATATCAGGAGCAGGTTGTGGTGATGGTTCCACTATTGTTGACTCATTATCTTCATTTTTTTTAAAACTGTATTTTCAGTTTCCTGTTGCAGTTTGGTTTGGGTTAAAACTCACCATGTGTTAGAAAGGGCTTTCTGGCAGAAAATGTCCCCCATGTGCAAATTTACACTGGTTTACTTGCTGCCTGCATCATTATGTGGGTTTGAATGTGTTGAGTTCAACCTGATCTATTTGTGTTGATATTTTTGGAAACTTTGGAATATGAGATTTTTACAGAGTTACAAGTAAAACCTGCCTGTTGCATGTGACTTAATTATATATCATCATAATTTGAGATTTGATTTGTTTGATTTGTTTCCTTTCCTCTGGTTTAATAGAAGCCTGTTTGAATGTTTTATCCCATTCATATAATAATTACTGCATATTAAAGCATGACATGTTAAGATAGTTGCTCCTATAGTCAGCCACAGTTTAATTTACTTTATTTAAATCAATATAAAAAGCCATGGTGGAGAAGAAGTATCAAATCATTCAAGCCGCATTTCAAATTTTACTTTGATAAAAGTACACTTGTATTACAATAACATTTCACCTAAAGCACCAAAAAGATAAAATAAATGATTTCTAATTTTTGTATTTAAAAAACAAAATGAATTTAACCTGTAGTTTCTGCACAGTTGAGGGTAAGAAAGGCTCCAATGAATGATTTAATATTTCAAATCTAACTGACATCACTGTTACAACAAAAACAAAGAGCTATTCTGACTCTGCAAATGTTCATTTAGTTTTCATAGTAAAGTTTAATTAAAAAAAAAAAATCCCAAATAGTCTATAGTTTGGCTTTTATAGAACATTTTGTCTCAGAATTTAAATGAACACATTATGACATTATCAATCAAATCAGATATGATTATCAACATGTTAATGCATAATCAACATTTTAATGCATAGCTGACCAAGTTGTATCTAATTGCAACTATTTAGAGCAGGATAAATCGTGCAGAAAAATTTTTAATTGAATACTAATATATAACTTGCTTGCATTAGATAATCCATACCATACTTGTCTACTTTCATTTATTTCAAGTTCCCTCATCTGCCACATCTCTCATTTAAACGGAAGCTTTTGATTGGTGGAGTTTGGACAGGAAGCTGTGTAGGTCATGCTCCATCATAATTCACTCCAAATGGCTACATTTTTATTTACAGGAAAGGTCTTTAGGACAGTATGTGTCCTAAAGACTTGTTTTAAAACAAACACTTTAAGTTGTTGAATTCTATTTATATCTAAAATAGTTAATATATTATGCTCTGTATTTGCCTGTATATAATATATATAAGTATATTGTCTTAATTTTGGGTTGATGATGAGTTGTGTTGTCTCGCTGATATTCTGTGATTTTAAATTGATGTATTTTTAATGTTTTGTGAATGGACCCCAGGAAGACTAGCGACCATCTTGTGGAAGCTAATGGGGATCCAAATAAAGAATAAAGAATGTATATGTGTGTGTGTGTGTGTGTGTGTGTGTGTGTGTGTGTGTGTGTAATTTGTATAACTTTTGTTATACAGTTCTGCCTTTGAATAAATGTTCAGTTTCATAAAGCTGTCAAGCTGTTATTTATTGCATATGTCTGCAATTTAAAGTTGTTTTTATTGATATGAAGAAAACTTAAAGTAGTTCAATATATTACAGCAGCAAAACAGTAGAAATACAGTGTATTACTGACACGATAGTTACAGTATTACACTGTAAACCTCACATTATACGATAAAATACTGTAAAAAGAATTACAGTAATACACTGTGGAAGTAAATGACTAGTGAAACAGTAGAAATTGCTGTATAAAGATGGACAACCTGCTGCCAGTTGTTTACTGTAAATTCACAGAGAAAATTGTTCCTGTGTATAAATCTTCCTCCTGCCAGTCGATGTGACATGACATTATTCATTAATGGTGGAAAACATTACACACTTGTTACGTATCCTGGGGTCCATGGTTCCTTGGCTGAGAAAACTTTGAGAACCTCTGTCACAGAATACTAGAACCACTGAGTATATTCTTCAGGAAGATCCTGACCCCCACACAGCTTTGCAGAACATTCAAAGCTGCCTAAAGAATCATGGACTCAGGGGGTCCATGATAAGTTTTCAGATTCATTCATTGAAATTCTACTGATATGTTTTTTCATTTCTATTTTTCCACAACAGGTTGAATTTATCAATAAATTATATATTTTTTTAAAATTAAAAATAGTTTCTAGACATTTTTATATATATTTTATATCTTAAATACATTCTTACTTTTGTCATACAATGCTGCCTTTGAATAAATATTCTCTTCCATAAAGCTCTCACTTCATCATCTTTTTCGTTTTAGAGGTTTTACATTTTTAATGTAAAACTGAGCCAATTTCTAGTTCTCAGTACTGGAACATATGTCTGCAATTTACAGTTGTATTTATTAAGAAAACTTAAAGTAGTTCTTTTACAACAGGTTACAACAGCAAAACTGCAGAAATACAGTATATTACTGACATGATAATTGCAGTATTACACTGTAAACTTCACATTCTGCGACACAAGACTGTAAAAAGAATTACGATAACAAACTGTGCAAGTAAATTACAGAAGAGAAACTGTAGAAATTACTGTACAATGATGGGCAACCCAGCTGACAGCTGTTTGCTATAATTTCACAGAAATTATTTTCTTGTTATTTATCTTGTTATGTATCCTGGTGTCCATGGGTCCTTGGCTAAGAAAACTTTTAGATCACTAGAACTACTGAATACTCTTCAGGAAGATCCTGAACAGCTTTGCAGAATGTTGACTGTTGCCTGTCAACATTCTGCAAAGACCCCCTGAGCCCCAGCATGATGATGTGATTTTTTTAAATGTTTAAATTTGTTTTTGAATAATGAATAATATTTTAATTTTTAGATCTAGATTATGCTCCAATCTAACTTCAGTTTAATAATGTAATCTAATGTATATAAGGGGCCCTCCATCACAGATAACAGTTAGCTGAAGGCTTAGTTAGGATTTGTTGAACTAATTGTGAACATAAACCAACATAAAGCTGGTTGTTGTTGTGGGGATGAATGCTGGGAACAGAAAGGTCCAGCACAAAGATGCACAGTAAACTGAACCACTGCCAGTCATTCTGCCGTCTCACTGAGGAATCAAAGGCTGCCACAGATTAGCAAACATGTCAATGGTTGTCCCATCACCACATTCAACTTCAAATAGCTTATCATTGAGCTCTCATGCAAACACTGTGAGTGGGAGTTTTCAGTAAGTAGATTAGGTTAATGATTGAGTGAACCCTCACAGCGACAGGGACAGCAGACAGATAGCAGGGCACTGATTGATACTCATACAATATGTCCACAGGATGTCTTAATAGAGGACACGAGGACAGGTGTTGAGACTTGTTGATGTGTAAGTTGAGAGAATATGGGACTGATTTAGAGTTTTTTAAGGATTAAAGATCATTGAATCATTGATCATTGATCTTATAACCTCATTTGAGTTTCATTATCGAGGTTCAGTGGCCTCACACACACACACACACACACACACACACACACACACACACACACACTCTGACTCTTCCAAAACCAACAGTATGCACATTGATCTCAGCCTCTGGATTGTGTAATGCTTCACAAATTGTGCAGAGTAAAGTCAACATTTAGAGGAATAGCACACACAGTTGGTGGGTGAAATGTTCAGCAGATAGCTGCTCCATTCCAAAGTGCCCGTCTGATCTGCTCAATTCACACACACACACACACACACACACACACACACACACACACACACACCTGCTTTGTTACTGAACATAACTGCTTCGATGGGTGCAGAGTCTTTTCAAGAATAAATGACTATGATGCTTGAACACTTCATATTATGTCCACTGACCATCAGTCACACAGCAGCTATTTGGCCATTTACACCTGAGAGGTGGCAGATGTACAAGATACACAAGCAGTGGTGGAAAGAGTACTGAAAATCTGTAATCAAGTACAAGTAATGTTACATTGCTTAAGTGTTACTCAATTACAAGTAAAAGTACTGGTGGTAGAAATATACTGAAGGGAAAGTAGGAAGTATTTGTCGCAAAAACTACTCAGAGTATTAGTTACTTTTAACCCCTGATGTCACAGTCACCTCTTTAAACTAGGTTTAGAGAGAATTTTTTTCTGTTTTTTATCAGTTTAATTTTCTTTATTCAACACTAGACAAAAGGCGCAATCACTGCCATTGAATATTGATTAAATATCCGTGAATACATTTTTAATCGGTTAAATTCTTAATGGTACTTAATCGATTAATGATTGATCATTAACATCCTTACTCCAAATGTAGCATGTAGCTTTTTGTTTTGTTTTTTGTTCATATGTCCTGGTTTTCACTGGTCCATTAGCAATTAGATCATCTTATTGGCTGCTAAAATGCAGATTAAAGGTTATTCAAATTGTACTCAGCAGCCAACTATGATATTTAAAAGTAACTAGGTAGATTACAGCTTGTAATGCATACTTAAAGTATGCACGAGTAAAAGTACAGACTTAAAAATCTACTCATAGATGTTCAAGTACCCCAAAAAACTAATTACAGTAATTTGAGTATTTGTAATTAGTTAGGTCCACCCCTGCACACGAGAACAGATACCTGTGTAAAGAAAGACACTGGGAAAAGTAAAAGTAGTGATTCAACTTGTTTACTGCAGTACTGCAAAAGTACTGCAAAGAAAAATAAATATAAATATGTAAATATGATTATAGAGTGTGGTCTAGACCTACTCTATATGTAAAGTGTCTTGAGACAACTTTGTTGTGAATTGGCGCTATATAAATAAAATTTGATTTAATTTGATTTGATTCAAAGTGAAAAAGTACAGGCTCTGACATGTCCTGTCCTGCATAATACAGAATCGTCCCATATTCAAGAGTAAACTGCACTGTCCCTCACTGAATCACTACAGGACGCAGTTTGTCCCGTATTTTCATACAAAGTGTACTCTAATGCACAGTAGAAGTACAGATACTTGTTTGAAAAAAGACTAGTAAAAGTAGAAGTACTGATTTAACTTGTTTACTGCAGTAAAAGTGAAAAAGCACAGGCTCTGAAATGTTCAAAGCATAAAAGTAAAAAGTCGTCCTCTGAAGGACATTTCTACCTACTGTTACCTGCTACAAAGCTGACTGACCCTCATCTTTTCTCCACAGGTGAGTCTCCCATTTCTTGTTATATGTTTTGCATCATTTTTTGTTTTGTTATGTATTTTACGTAATTTTCTTCTTTTTTACACCTTTTTTTCTTGCTACATCTTTTACCTTGTTTTTCATCTTGTTACATTGTTGTATTTAGTTTTTGTTGTTATGTCATTTTTTGTTTTATTAGGTAATTTTTTGTTTTGTTATGACTTTTACATTGTTTTTATGTCTTATGCGCTGTATGTCATTTTGTTATGTTGCGTCTTTTTTTCTTGCTGTCTTTTATGTCATTTCTTGCTTTGGAATGTCTTTAAGTCGTTTTTCGTTTTGTTATGTCTTTTTTGTCTTTTTACACCTTATGTCATTTTTTTTCTTACGTCTTTTTCCATCTTATTACGTCTTTTTCATTTTATGTCTTTCATATCCCTTTGTCTTGTTATTTTCATGTTTTTACATAGTTTTTCATGATGTTGCATCTTGATGTGCTATGCACTGATGGATACAAAGGAATCATTCTTTCTGTGTTATTGTTCCGTCCATTTAGGTTGAAATCAGCTTTGATATTGGAAGGCGGCACATGATGCAGAATTAAATAATCAATAATTCCCCTCAAATGCATTAAAACTAAATTTCAGGAAAATTTTCAGGAAAACAATTACTAAAGTTAAGTACAGATAGGCTACCTGACAAATCCACTCAAGCACAGTATTGTGGAATGTGTAAGTATTTGAAATTAGTTCCCACCTCTGTAAAGAGTTAAATGATTTATTACATTTCTAAAATATAAAACAGGTAAAATATCTTTTCAGGTCTCAAAGAGATGCTGATCAGGTGTCAGCTGGTGGGGCAAAATGATCTGTTTTCATAAACTGTTATCATAAGCAGCTGTAGCAGTTGTGATATTCTTAGAAAAGATCAGAGACTTTGTATCACCTCTTTAATAAGATGAAACCCTCATAGACAGCAGGACAGTATTACCACTGCTCATTATTAGCTCACTGTGTGTGCATGTGTGTGTGTGTGTGTGTGTGTGTGGTATTGGTGGACACAAGTTAATGTGTGGTTATATTTGAACGACTGAGGAATGTGTTGACTGTTGACCTTGGCCAAATGGAAGCCATTATCTCCCCCACCGAGGCCTCGCTCCTCCTGAGCTGATAAATTAATGAGAGAAAACACAGGTTACATCGATACTGCTGTCGCCAGCAGACACAGAGACACTGACAGACAGGGGAGGGACAGAGGGAGGAGGGGACGAAACAGAGACACACAAATATCAGAATATCAGAACGGCAAACATTCTTATTAAAGCGCTGAAGGGACACAGAGAGGCAAAAACAGCATCAGCATATTTATAACACTGTATTCATTTACACTGGAAAAAAAATTGACCGACCAATTAAAAAAAACAGCTTCAATTAGTTACACACAAATTAATTTTTTTCAAATCAAGTTGACAAAATAGATGAACACTCATTTATTCTTGAACACTCATTAGATTCTTAAATGTTAGCATGACTCAAAGTTAACCAGACTTAACAACAGCAGGTTTGGTTCAGTGAGTTTACTAAAACTTAAACAATACGGTTTAACCAATAGGACCATTTCATATCTAACATGACACATTATTTGATCACAAAATATAAGTTTGCCTTACATTAGACCAGGAGAACATGGTGGCTGAACTGCAGGGGGAAAAATCTGGAAAAGACGCGGACATCACGATATCAGATGTACAATACTCAGAGAAACCTAACTGACACACTTTTACTGAAATAACTACAGCAGGTTAAGGGAACAGGGTGTAATTTTATAATCTAAAAAAGTAGACTATCATCAATAAAGCAGAAAACTGAATGAGACTCATTCAAAAGATTAAATTACCTCGACTGAAATACACAAGAAACAGAAAATAACAGTCAAAGAGTTTACATCACAAATATCAGTGGAAGTGGGCTGCGTTAGTTCTGTTTCAAAGGATTTGTCATCATTGCTCTTTCATATATTTTTGCAAAAAATTTTGGTTTGAGTAATTTTTTTTAAATGAAAAAAGCCTCTGGTTTCAGCTCCTTCAATGTGAATATTTTCTGGTTTCTTTACTCCTCTCTGACAATAACTGAATATCTTTGAGTTGTGGATGACACAAGACATTTGAAGACATCATCTTGGACTCAACATTTTATGGACCAAACAATGAATCCATTAAAGAAGAAAATGATTGACAGATTGATTGGTTAAGAAAATAATCGTTACGTTACGTATTTTTCAAGTGACAAGATTGTGACAGGATAAATGAATCTATTAATAAGAAAAAGCTGGACAGACGAATCAACAATGAAAATGGTTAGTTGCAGTCCTGCTGTAATGTGCTTGTTATTTTGTTCTTTATTCTTTAAAAGTTACCAGAATGCAGGAAACAACCTTGATGTCTCCAGGTTGGCAAGTCTGCTCGGAGTAAACCCACACAGGCACAGAGAGAACATGCAGACTCCACACAGAAAGGCTGTATCTGAACCTACGACCTTCTTCTGCTAGATACTACACCATCGTGTCCTCGTAATTGCTTGGACTTGTCTCAGAGTGAAAGACATCCTGACCGACTGTTTCCGGCTGTCTCTCATTCTGACAGACACACAGGATAGTGTTGAAATATAAAGGTGAGTCAACCACTGACTTCCTGCAGACTTCTGAAGGAGTGTAACAGAGTCAGAAACAAGTTCTTCTTCAGCCAGTCTTAACCATAAACCAAGACTATCATGGAGTGGTTGATCTTGTGGACACCAGCACCCATAGTGTGACCCTGTGAACACACACACACACACACACACACACACACACACACACACACTAACAGACACACACAGGACCCAGCTGTAACACAGCGGCTAACAGAACGATCACTGCAGCCTGGGAGCATTTAGTCATGTGTACAGCTCTGAGTGCAGAGGAACTAGGAGTTAAATTGGCCGTGTGCTGATCTGTGTTGAAAGAGAACAAACAGTGGCTCCTGTGCTCTGCTGGGCAGCAGAACACACCAAACAGCTTTCTGAACACTTGTAATGATGATGAATGTATGTTTGTGGGTGGACCATGATATAGAGCTTCCTCCAACATTAACCTGCCATTAGGACAATGAGCTGCTGTCCTGCAGGTGGGAGTCTGTGATGAGAAGAAAAAAGTTTACTGTTTTTCATTATGCTTCATATTGTATATTAACTACTTCTATTGCATTCAGTACATCACTAATTTATCTTTCATAGTTGATTTATTTATTTACTGTCTGTTACACATTACAGTTTTTATTCTTTTGTTGAAAAATGTTTTTCATTTTTGGTTCCAGTTCATGATGAAAACAGCTGACCAGATAAATAACAGCTGACATGTGTATATGCAAATGTCTAAGAGTGTATGTATAACTATGTGTGCAGTGATGTACATAGGTGTGAGAAAAGTTTTAAAAAATCATGTTGTAATGTGAAGTTTTGATGTGAAAATATTTTAATGTGAAAAACATCTCATTAATACATGTTATACCATCTTGCCTTACACTGCCGTACAAAAAACAGCTTAAAGTGTTTCAGAAATTAAAAACAAATAGATAAAATATTTTAAAAGATATAGAGAGTAAAATAATAAACAGTTAAAAATATATCAAATAAAAAAATAAAATAAAATGATGATGGTGATTATTATTATTACTACCACCATAACATCACCATCTTCATCATCACCACCATCATCATCATGAGCATCATCATCATCTTCAATATCATCATCATCATCATCATCATCATCATCACTATTATCATCAGCATCAACATAATCAGCATCATCATCATCATCACCATTATCATCATCATCGTCGTCGTCGTCGTCACCATCTTCATCATCATCATCATCATCATCATCATCATCATCATCATCATCATCACCATCATCATCATCACCACCACCATCATCATCATCATCATCACCATTATTATCATCACCATTATCATCATCAACGTCATCATCATTATCGTCGTCGTCACCATCTTCATCAGCATCATCATCATCATCATCACCATTATTATCATCATCATCATCATCATCATCATCATCACCATTATATCATCATCATCATCATCATCATCACCATTATCATCATCGGCATTATCATCATTATCATCATCATCAACGTCATCATCATCATCATCATCATCGTCACCATCTTCATCATCGGCATCATCATCATCATCATCACCATCACCTTTATCATCATCATCAACATCGTCATCACCACCACCATCATCGTCGTCGTTGTCGTCACCATCATCATCATTATCATCATCACCAACGTCATCATCATCATCATCATCATCATCATCACCATTATCATCATCATCAACGTCATCATCATCATCATCATCGTCGTCGTTGTCGTCACCATCATCATCATCATCATCATCATCTTCATCATCATCATCATTGTCACCATCACCATCATCGTCACCATCTTCATCATCAATACAAAACAACTGAGAGCAGCTTCACAGTACATCTTCATCTCTGTGGTATGGTGAGCAGCAGAGAGGCTCTAAACTATCTTTGCATCATATCACTCAAGAGGCTCATCTAAACTAACATTTATAGACAAGTATGAGAATCTTAAAATTCATCCTAACACTAACTGGAAGTCATTGCAGGTGGTTCCTGATGCAGGGACTTTTGAGCAGGTGTGCTGTGAGCTCTGTGTCAGTTAAAGGGTTTGTGTTTTGAATGAACTTTAACTGATTCATTCAGACTATTGGGGGAGATGTGTGCACAGTGCACTGCAGTAGTCAGGTCAAGGTTGGTACTTGTAATAAAATCATGCAAGTCCCTTCACAGTAAGGTTCACAGGATATTCCCTGTAATGTTAGTAGGTCTTGAGGTGGGAAATTGCCAGTGAAGATTTCTCATACATGACCCCTTCCAGGCAAATCACTGGAACATTTCTGATCTTTGAATGAGGCTTATTTATCTTATGATAGCAACATGTTTTAGTTACTTAATCTCATAAGAAAACAATCATTATTTTCTTTGTAACACATTGATAACTGTCTCATTATGCATCTTTATCTCAGGATAACATGCTCATGTACTTCATGGTCTGTTCACACTGGTTTAATTGTGGAGTCATTCTGCTCAGCTTTAGTAGAAAGGGACGTTCCAGAGGAGAACACTGGACAAATGATAAATTATTAGGTCCAGACAAGAAAACAAATGAGAAAACAGAAGATTCTTTGAGTGAAGAGACTATCTCTGCACCCAACTTCATATTCTATAGGAGCTCTTTAAAGGGACACACCATTGCACACGATGCAGCCTACATTTCCCACAATGCAAATTAGCATCATATTTTTCATAAATGCTCCCTGCCTGCTAAATAGCCATGTCTTTCAAACCCCACACCTGCAGTTTGAGCCACAGGTTTTTTTTTATGGAAATCTTTAGTCTCCAAGCCCAAATTGAGATTACCCTGATGACATCACTATGACATAATCAGAGGATATTATACAACTATTTTCACATGCTGAGTAGTACTCCCTATAACCAGTAATCTGATGTTCATATGTTAAATTGGTAGACACAGCAGGACGAGACAGAGCAGTGCTGTCCTCAGGGTAAGCTGAGTGGACAGACTCATGTGAGACACTGCCAGCACCAGTGCTCCAAACAAAGAAGTGAAACCAACATGCACTCCTGAGAAAACAGTAATGTGCATGTCAGCAGGGCAGCAGTCCATGGCAAAGCTTTTACAAATGTCCACTACAGACACACTCCAAGGCCAGCAAAGACCAGAGACCAAAGGAAAGACCAGCCTGAGGTAAATGACTGGAACAAGTGATCATCCTCCAGTCTAGAATCTAAAGAACAGCTACAGCTGTGCAAAGCTTCCACCCTGCTCCCTGTAACATCTGTCTGCAGCCATATGTGTATGGATGGACCAATGACAGCAGGACATAAAGACAACCCTATCATCAAGGCCTGCACAATGAAGCA
Organism: Lutjanus campechanus; assembly: GCA_027495735.1. Lineage (NCBI taxonomy): Eukaryota > Metazoa > Chordata > Actinopteri > Lutjaniformes > Lutjanidae > Lutjanus > Lutjanus campechanus. The sequence continues at coordinate 15,772 of JAJHUR010075830.1, read as the reverse complement.
CTTTAACCAGGATATTAATTTATTTTGATTTATCCTTTATTCAGCTGGGACAGTCCCACTGAGATACTAGATCTCTTCTTCCAGGAAGTTCTGGTCAAGATGGCAGCACTCACAGTTTCACATAAGAGACAATGTTGTGGGTTAGGAAACATATCACATTTCATCAAAGGTCCAGGATTATGTAAAGCAGCAACATGTTTCCATCAGGACCTTTTGTAAAAAAGCTTTAGAGGTATTAAAAGATGGGAATGCATGCTTCTAAAGAAACTGTATTTTGCAACTCATGCACAAAAAGAAAAAGCAGGGTGCGCCCTGGGGACATTTAACCTGCACATAATGCAGTGTGATATGCAGAATCCAGTTTTTAGAGTAGTGTTGAATTTGCATGCATGTAAATCACATCACTGTAATCTAAAACAGATACAAGTGAACTTTGCACAATTTTCTTTCTGGCAACAAATGGAAGACATTTTTGTAAACAGAAAATAAAAGTTTAAGTAAAAGATTTTTCAAAAGATACTAAATATACACATTAAAAGACAACTTTTCATCAAGCCATATGTGGAGGTATCTGTAGGTGATGACTTATTCTACACATGTACCCATATCTTGTTATCTGGCTTTATTTAGCCTAACAACCGCAATCATGCTAAGCGGTCATACGACGGTTGGTATCAACTTTGTAGGTTGATTTACAGTTGTATATATGCTCTATGCAGAGCCAATACTGTAGCCCAGGCAAGTGGCTGACGCTGTTGTTGGCCACCACATTATCCTCAAGTATGATTGGTTATCAGTCCAGTTAGAGGCAGGACCTTAGTTTGAACCAACTGTTTGACTATTATTTATAGATGTGCATTGTTTTCTTTTATATGCAGGCTACTTATTTTTTTTAAACAAGGTTTATTTATTCAAATAAAGTCTCACAGCCTGATGACAGAGGTTCAGCAGAGGTGCAACTTCTTTTTGAGGACTTCAAGAATAAAATATAGAAGCTTTATATAATATTTATTTATTTATGGTGCCACTCTGTTGTGTGTGATTCGTATGACTGTTTATCTTTTAAATAAAAAATGTAAACACAAGAATGTAAGAAACTGTAAGATACTGTAATGTTAGTGGTTAAAGTAGAAATGAAAAGTGTACACGAACATGTGCATGTGTGTATTTCATGCCACCCCTGCATAAGTCAGCGCCCCACTCTGGGCACACCTGACAAAAAAATTCTTAAGTAACTTAAATTTCATTATGGATGTGACTTTTGTGAGTTGTCAGTGAGGTTTCTATGACACTGTGTTGAGTTTCTTTGTGTACTTTGTGTTGGAGCTAACTTTCACTGAAACACAACAGAACATACTTCAGCATGACTGCAAATCGTACAAGATCATTTGTGAAGTCTCATTGTAATCCATTACCCCTACACTGCTGTGAACACATTTGATTGCAGTGATAAAAACACACAATGCACAGATATGATTTACACACACACACACACACACACACACACACACACACACACACACACACACACACACACACTAATTTTATTATACAAATGATATGTGACAACTGACTTAACAAAAGATCTTGTTGCTTCAACTCTGCGGGGAGATCTTTGTAATCTGCCCTGAGCAGCAGCAAGACCAACTTTTCATGCAAGCAGGAAACAAGAGCTGACAGAGGGGGGTATTACACCTTGAAACACAGGACCTGGCCGGAATCGAGCAGTGGACATTGTGGTTATGTGGCTTGTACTGTGGCACGCAAATTCAGCTGCTCCAGACTGAGGGAAGAGAATTGTTGGACCAACTTAAAAAAATACTGTTGGTAACTGGTAACACACAAATGAATAATCTGATTGCTTTCATGTCAGCAACTGATGCAACCTAAATTTAAGGCAGGTCAACTTGAAAGTTTCCAGTTTCTCAACTCAATTATTCACTTTACCCAAAAGTAAAATGCTGCTCCTAGTGGTATAGTATAGTATAGTATAGTATAGTATAGTGTAGTATGATTTCATATAAAGTATTTTTTTTAAACTGTAACATTACTAATACAATTGCTAATGTTAGCATGACTTAACAAGCTGGTTTCATTTAGTGAGTTTACAAAAAACTTAAACACAATTCAACCAATTCAGATGGACCATTTAAACATGGTACATTATTTGAAAATATCATTTTGAGAAATTAACTGATATTCCTATACTTAAATAAGAATAGAAGGTTGAGGGAATAGGATGAAATTTCAAGTTGTCATAAGCCACAAAAATAGACTACAGGAGAGAGCAGAATGGGGCTTTATAAACATACATCACTTCAACTATTATCACTGAAATACACTTTTTACACAGCAAGTTAAATCCTATTACTGAAAATGGACATTTATAGTGATGATTTTCATTTCTCCATAGATGCTGCTTTAATCCATATAGGGTGTATTTCTATCAATTCATTTGGTGTATTTTTGTTAGTGTGTACTTTTTGTATATGGTGTGTATTCACTTTCCTCCCTTTATGCTGCTCCTTTAATGACCTTTCTCTGATCCAGTGTAACTGTACTGTCCTGCAACTGTTGCAATAAATCTCTTGAATCTTGAATAAATTATACATTCTTTACAAAAACACTTGGGTTGTCACTTTTTAATGATGTCTGGATGAGAAATACTGACAATGTTATTAGAGAAAAATATGAATTTTTTAGTGAAAAGGTGTCATGTGTACTATTAAAGTACTATTATTTTATCAAATACTTCCATAATCATCACTCCCCCCCCCCCCCCCCCCCCCCCCCCCCCCCCCCCTCCCCCCTTTCC
>JAJHUR010075830.1:0-12937 GCA_027495735.1 Lutjanus campechanus | reverse complement strand
CTTCTCCATGTTCACCTTGAGCATTGAATGTATCAGCCTGTCTTTGTTCAGCGTCCCATCTGGTGAGTCAACAGTGAGGCCTGGAGTCGTCACAGAAACCACTTACTGTGTGTGTGAAAAGGATCCACATCGAGACATTAATCCCCAAAACAATAATCCAATAGATAATGCGTGAGGGAGGCCCTTTGAAGCAATGGAAAACAGGAGAGGGGCCATGGGGGCCCGGCAGCAGAGATTCATTCCTCTGGCAGCTAAGGAGATATCACTCACCGATTCATGGGTGCACTCAAGTGTACTATTTGCTTTTCAATTAGGCCATATCCAAATGGAAGATAGGGAGGTTTTAAAAGTATTCACATGGTAGTTAAAAGAGTACTGGATTTTCTGCCTCACCATCCAATTTAGATAGAGTCCATCTGAACGATTAGCTGCTCAAACAAGCTGCCCTGCAGAGCACACACACTGATAATAAATAGTTATGGCCAAATGTCGCAAACATCCGACTGAATTAAGGTGCTATTAGGGCACAAGTGACATTTTAGGAACAATATAAAAGGATATCTGCTGAGGTGAGGTGGGTGGCTGCTGGAAAATACAAACTTTTCCACTGTGATAAGATTATTTACGTCAGGCTTTGTCATGAGGTGTTTGTTTTTCAAAAATAAAATCTCTTCACATTCCCAGAAAACAACCCATCACTATTTACATACTAGATTATTTTACTTTTGTTTAGTTATATTTTGCTCAATTTAATAAATGCAAAAATTGCAAAGGTAACAAATAATGTACATGTATGTGTGCATGCGTGTGTGTGTGTATGAGAAGGATGCAGGTTTATAATGTACTGACCCCTGAGTAAAACTCTGAGTTAAACAAATGACACAAGGACAACAATACACGTTGTATCTTTTCCTTTATTTTAAAGAACTCATGCCACCACAAGTACAGTAATATTTTCAGTAATGTTTATGGCCAGATGTCAAAAAAATTAATTAATGGAACACATACACATAACGCACATACAATAATATGGAGGGAACAAACAAATAATAAATGAATAATGAACTGATCTGAAAGGTGTTACGTTAAATTGACAGTACTGTACATAAAATCATGCTCAGACTTTCACAGGGTGTATCTTTGAATTAATTATTTAAGATATTCAAATTCAAAGAACTCAAAAACACGTGGAAAATTACTTGAAATTCATGTAGTATTTAAGCTGAGAAGGCAGTAATTCAGAAAGTCAGAAATCAGCAGAGAATTATCATATGACAGGATTAACATGTCAGTCAGCCTTGATGCTGTTGTCAATTCAAGTCAAGTCAGTTTATTTCTATAACACCAAATCATAACAGAATTATCGGAGCATTTTTCATACTCTTTATAATATTACTTAAAGTGACACAAGGGTTCCCACCGAGAGCAAGCACTAAAGCAAGAAAAACTCACTTAACAAGCTGAGGCCTCAATCAGAACCAGGGTCTAGGGCAGACCTGGGCAAAATGTGGTCTGGGGTCCGGATGTGGCCCACTGAAAGGTTTCACTTGGCCTGCAAGGTCATCATCACCAAAAATTAAAAATCTAGCAAAGACAGTCACCATTAAACCATTATCAGACCTTTTTTATGAAAGGGCTCACTGCTGTGTTCATTAGTAATGATAGTGAACTGTATCTTTTATATTAAACTGTAACTTTATTCACTCAGTGCTGCACATCCATGTTGTTTATGTTGTTGTTCATCTACTTTTGCGGCTATGATGTTACAACCTGTATGCAGCCTGCATGTTACACTGTAAAACATCAAGTTTTGGACATTACCAACAAAATATGAATCCACAATTCATCACATGGCAATTCAGACAGAGTGACCAACAGTAGAAGTGACCTATATCGACATTGTACCATGATGCCCTTATTAAAAACAGTGCACACAGCAGACTATGGAAGCTTCATTATATGACCATGGATCTGCTTGTCCAGACCCAAAGATCAACCACTACACCATGTGCTGGAAGAAAGTGATTCCATGCCCCAGGTTTTCCATGTATTAATTCTTTTCAATAGTGCATCAAGAGTTTGTACTGATTTATTTAAACACATTATCTAGGACTATGAACCATGTGAGCACAAACTGAAGTAATAAAACTGGACTAGTTTTTTATACAAAACCAACATGTTCTCGCTAGTCAAATACAGGCTGGTCAGTGACCCCACACTTCAAACTAGGATGCAATAATCTGTCAATATAATAGATACAAGAACTACATGGGCAGGCTTAGGAAAAGATCATGTTTGGGTTAAAATAAAAGTATGTTTCTGAAGTAAGTTAATGTATATAACACATTGTACATAAGTATATAATGTGGGTAGGTTACATAACGTCTTAAAAAGAAATCAACACTGACGTTTGGTTTCACACATGACGTGAACCCTGGTCTCCAGAGTGAGGGCCCAGTCACATATACATAAATTAAGGGCCATGGCCACAAATTCACATCTGTTTTCACATCGAGTTCAACTTAGGTAAACTTTAAGTGGGTGGAGTCACAGCTTTGAACAATAGCAAAGATGTTTGCCTCAGCAGGAGATGGCCATTACCCACATTCACGTATGTATGACCAGAACTAAAAGTCCTGTTTGTTTGACCCATCCATCCACCCCATTGACATTCTTGCTCCTTACACGATATCACCTGACTTCCACAGCACATCAAAACATAACACTAGAGGGACACCTCCAACAGAGATACCTACATAGTCATAGTTGAAACGTGACAAGACAGGGTGACATGATCAGCTAATGATGGAGGATGTTTTGAGGAGACTGGGGCCTGTGGGAAGTTGCCCTCATTACCTGGTTGGTAATCCAACAGAGAGCAACCAAAGAACTACTGTGTCAGTTGAAATTGATATCAAAGTCAAAAGGCAGCATTTTGACTAGGGAGATGCAGCAGTTTGCAACTGTACAAATCTTTCTTTTACAGCACAGCCCTGTTCATCAACCCTAATAATCCTGCCACCTGCATCTGGTCGACAACATTTAATTACCAGGAGGGTCTAATGTGTGTCACACTCTAAATACGTATTAAAAAAACTTCCTGTCCATTCCCCACCCCTTCCTGCCTCTTGATTCAACCAGCCAGTGGGTGGCACTATTGTGGAGACAAGATTATGATCCCTAACCAGCTTCCCACTGGGTACCATGCCATATTTTCCCCATCAAGCCAATCTGAAGGCTAATACAGACCACACAGATATCATTACCAGTGAGTCATTGATACCACTCTGTGAAAAAAAAAGATCCAAACTACTCTCTCTTGAAGTCACGGCCACTCAGGGTGTGCCTCGTCCCATGAGGAGGACAGTGATAAGGGGTGTTGAGGTGGTGGAGGTCATTTCCAAATGATGTTGTCTCTCTGGCGTCTTCGGGTCAATGTTAGCGTTCACCATTTTCAGTAAGTTATTATTGGCCACGTATTCAACACCATTACCGTAACTTGTGGGAAAATGTACCATAAAAGGACCCATTTCACAATCACGGCAGAAACATCCAATCATAAATCTCATTGTGCCTCTGAGCACACACAAAGCCAGTATTGTGATGTCTGAGTGGAGTCATGGAATGTCAGAGGAAATGAATCAAAAGTGTGGCACAGGTCTTATCAGCTCGGCCCCAGTCACTGTGTTACAGTGACACTTTTCTATTAGCAGCACTGATTACAGCAGTTACACTTTAAAAAGTGTTGTGTTAAAATCACAAACCAAATGTAGAGATCTGGGTTGAGTTCTGCAACATGACCATGGATGTAGAGGAGAGTAAACCTAAACTCAGCTCACCTTTGATAGTTTTTTACTCTCTTATATAAATGCATAATATTTAACATATAAAGGCACATATTTGTCATTTATTGTACAGAAGGAATGCTTTTTTTTAAATTGTTCAATCTTAAACTTGTTGACAGGCAAGGATAGACAATTCTACAATCCCCCACATTATGTTCAAAACATTTTTTTTAAAATTTGTTCTTTTTACAGTATGTGTACACTGCAACTTCAGTATAGGGACAGATCATAGTTATGATTAGCAGCTCCTTCTCATTCCCAGGTCATCAAAAACTGACATTTTGTTATGACCCTCAGCGCATCATACAAATATAAAATGTACCTGTAGCCTTTAGAGTCTTCATGAGATGCACCAGGGTTTCACGTAACTTCAGTGTAAACCCATCAACCTCAGGAGACAGAGCAAGAAAATCTGTGTTTAAAGGAGGTGGGGTGGATGGATGGTCATACAAATACATGACTTTCACCCAGGTAGTCAGGGTTTGTGTCCTATGTGAAAGTAAAAGTCAATGTTACCTAAAGTTTTCATTATCAAGTCACTCGCAGCACTTTGTCACGTGACCTACAGTATATTACATAACACACATCATATCAACCTAAACCATGATGTTTTCCTAAACATAACTTAGTCAAGTCAGGCAGTTTTGATACCTACATCTAACAATGTAATTTTGGTGGATAAATCTAACCAAGTATTTTTGGTGCCCACATCCAACCAAGTAGTTTTGATACCTGCATTTAACCAAGTACTTTTGTTACCTAAATCTAAGAAAATAGCTTTGTTGCAGAGGTCTGACCAAGCAGTTTTGGTACCTACATCTAACCAAGTAGTTTTGGTGCCTAAACCTAACAAAACTACACAACCGTTACACTTAACCACATGTTAAAAAGGCAAATTTTGGTATTTGATGTCCTGGGATGAGAATGGGTTGGGTCAAACCAATCAAAGCTGGTTAGGCAACTAAAACAACTGGTAAAAGTTTGGAAATGACCAGTTATGATTCACTCAAAGTTAGTAGTTTTACACCCCCATCCATGAGCCCGACCTCCATTCATTATGTCCATTATGGATATCGTTTTTTTAGTACAATGGGCTGTGGGAGTGTTATAGAAACATCATCACATCCAATCTTGTATGATGTGTATTTTAGGTGAATGTCATGAGACTTCTAGAAAAAAGTGATTTGTGCACTGTGTTTTCATGAGGAGGGACATGTCTCAGAGGAAAAAGCAGCAGTGCAATATCACTGCTGCAGTTCAAATGCAATTCATATCTGTTTGAATTGTATTATCTGTTCATATCTGGGTAATGTGTCTGATCTGTATTCACTTACAGCCTGAGTGTATATGGGTGTATGTGTAGAGGTATGCGTGAATAGGACCAACACAGCAGTATCCAGTTTTACAGTGTTGAATAGCAGCTCTTATCAACCCCTCATAGAGACAAACAGAGCTAAATGATCCAGTCATAAGCTTTCATCGATCTGCTGCTGCTCCTTTTATGACATGCTCGTGCTGTTGTTCCCATCCCACACCATTGATTTTTACTGCCTGTGTACACAGCGAGCCCCCTTGTAAAACTGCCTCAGTTCACAGCAATGTGTTGGCCGGGTTGTGTGTGTGCTTGTGTGTTTGTGTTCAATGATAAAACGATAATCCCAGATCAATGAGAGATAATGTTTAAGGATGCTACTCCATTTACTGACAGCCTTGAAAAGCAACTGCAAAATGATTTATTTTAACTTAAACTTAACCACACGTCAATGTAACAGCTTCTGTCCGAGCCCACCTACTGCTCTTCCACTGGTCAAGAGAAACTGGATGTCTTGAGTTTGGTGAGTTGTTTATTTAGGAAGACTAAGTGACATGCTGGGTTTCCAAACATTACACTACAAATGAGATTTAGAACAATATATTAATTTCAAGCGGGTCTATCAGATGATGCTCTTTCATCTCCACCTTTATCTGCATCTCCGTGTGGAGACAAGGTTTGTTTTGGTTCATCTGTATCTTTCAAAAAAGCACAGAGCACATACTTTAGTGGAAGATGTTGGCAGCTGCAAGGTAAACACACAATCTGAAAAAAACTAATCACAAGTGTTTGTGGTGCATCTATCATTTTTACAATACAGTTTAGATTAAACTGCACCAACTTCAGCATGATGAAAGGAAAACTGTTTGAAAAAGGGCAAGTACGTTCAAAAAACACCTGGCAGGTGACTGGATGAACCATTTGTCTAATAACCAATCAGATCAACAAACCAGCAAGAGAGTTCCATTCCGAGGCAGCTGGTTGCATGAGATCATGTGAGAATCCTTTGGTTCTGTATAACATGCCGTCTGCCATGTCAGATTACCACCAGCAGAGCCAGTTAGTAAATCAAACTCTTGCTGAAGATGGTCGTGAGAAGAGCGAAAACATCTTTTCCATGGAGAAAGCCTTCAGTGTTGTTCTTTGCTCTTCTTTCAATGAAGAAATACTCTCCAGTTCTGATATAACTGATGCTATCACAGTATCTACACTAACCTCTTCAGGAGCTGCCATTGTTTGTTGAAGACGAGTCGCTTCCACGGATGCTTCTCGCTGTCATCACACCTAAAACCACACCTGTAGCTGCCAGTAGTCCCTCTGAGGACACTAATTGGCTGCATCACTTTTGGTAAGATGATCTGGTAAGATGGATTCTCAGGTGATTTTGTGACCTTGCGAATCCAGCTGCCTTGTAAAGAGAGAAAATTAATATCCATGTACACAAATGTAATAGTAATATAATAAACTTAATAATATTAAGTTTGTGACTATTTGACAAACTGTTGTGTGTTCAACAATAACAGCTTATCCTTATACACCAGTCCTGCTACACTACCACTTCACAGATCCTGAGGTCAGCACCAGTTCTTACTTAAATTTTTGCAGATTTGGGGTTGACTTTATTTCTCAGTTAGAGTAGAAATAGTTACTGTTATTTCATACAGTTGCCTACAGAAAAAAGCAACAGTTTACTTTATTGCAATATTTAAAAGTCCATCATTCCAGACAACTGTTTTGTGATTAAATTGATAAATAAAAAGACAGAAATTAAATGACACAAACTCAACCCAACAACAACAACAACAACACAATTGTAATTATAAATTAAATTCATCATCATCATCATCATCATCATCATCATCATCATAGTAATAACAATCATAATAACAATAATAATAACAAATATTTTTTAAGTTTGTGGGGATGGATCTTATTCATTCATTGTTGTTAAACAGTTTTAATTTAGTTGGATGTTGTTTCCATGTCCTTGTCACCTGCTTCATGGCTGTTACATGCAGAATGTCACAGAGATGCATGTCAGCAGTGTTTATTGTCCCTAGTAAATTAATATCCAATTAATTTTCTGGTTTCAGGTGTTTATTTGAGTCAAAGATATACCATGAGGTTTTCTCAAGCTGGTGTGTTATAGAAAAGGTGTGTGTATAATTGGCTTTTTGTTCTCCACATCCTCTCCAACAACTGGTCCCTACTGTTACATTTGCCATATTCACAAGGCATAATAAAACTAATTTTCCAAGCAAATTCCCCCCAATATTTGGACTGTGATACTGTCAAATTTCTATTTAAGGCGTTAGTAACAAAATTGAGTATGCTGATATGTGATAAGCTGCAGTAAATGAAAAGCCAGAGACAGGGTGGGGAATTCTAAGGAAGAGACGGAGCATGAGCTTCAAGTCCTCACACACACACACACACACACACACACACACACACACACATATCACCGCTGGCCTTTGCTTATTAATGTGTGGTTTCAGGAAACTATTGCTGTGCTGATGTTTCCAGCTATAATGTGACTGGCTAGAACAATGCAGTGTTAATTTGTTTGGTTTCCGGCGAGGGACTGTGAAAACAGTGATGACCACAGAGACAGGAAAGGACATTAATAGATGAAGGAATGCTGAGGGATGGGGCGGGGGTACCGGGTAATGTCCAGCACAAAGGAGGATGTTGGACACAGAAAGAAAAGGTTCAAACTAGAACTGTTTTCACACCAAAATTAGTGCATATATGCTAACTTTTTTAAAAAAAATAAAAACATGGGTAAAACTCCTTTCTCACTGCCAGAGGACCCATTTGCCTTTCTGTTTTTTCCTGATGTGTCACTGTGAAAGGCCAGACTCAACTCATGTGTGCAGGAGAACAGAGAGAAGTGTGTTTTTAAAAGTGCCTGTGTTCAGCTTTTATTAACCTGACACGCCAGATGGTTTGTTACACAGAACCATCTGGGAAGTCGTCCTTAGAAACTGTTCGGAAAAGGGCGGGCACTTTAAAAAAAACACTTAGCAGGAGATTGGATAAATCATCTGTCAATCACGTCTAACACAGGATAACTTCAAGCAATCAGATCAACACTTCCATTGGTGCTTCTCACTGTCGTCACACCTAAAACCACATGCTGTCACATGTTGCATGCACGGCTGCGTCGCGTTACAGCCACGCTGCGGCGACTGGAGCAATCCACGGCCATTCACTGCTTGATTCAATGCCAAACAATGCTTGTGATTCCAGCAGAAGCACCACTGCATGTCCCAGAAGCGGTTCTCCACTCCATTTCAAATACGGCTGAGTCTATTATTGACAGATGCCACATCAATTAGCACAGAGCAGATCAAACAGGCAGGAAGTCAGACACAGAAAAGGTAAGTAGAATCTTTTTAATTTTCAAAATAAAAGACCCCCTTGCAGACTCATGATCATAAAGACAGACAGAAAAAAAACTATTTTACCATGCACCCTGCTTATTCATGGTAGAAGCACAAAGAGCAAGGAAGGAGGACCTAATCAACTAAATCTGAGCAAGTAAACATAATCAGGCAGGCAAAACGCTCCACTGCTGCTGGTGGGTGCTGCAGGAGGACGGATCAGAACCATGGAGCAGATGTCCCATGCTTGGTGAAATCAAGTGGTTACACTGAGTGGCAGTGTTAGCATTTAGTTTGAATGCCATGAAAACACAAAAAATACATCTAAAATGGGACAGAGCTATAGTGTAATTGACTGTACAAACAGATACAAAATATGAGCCTTCTCTCTTTTTACAGACTGCCAAAAGCTAAAGAAAAGAGACACAAATAGATGGCTGCAATTTACAGAAACAACTGAACTAATATACATGTTTCTGTGGTATGACAAATTCAGAACATATATTTATTATTACTTTACACAAACTTTCACAAAGTTTCCCAGGAGGCCATGAAAATTATGCTATTTACTAGGGCCCTGGAATTGGAAAACTTTAATGGAATGCTGTTCTTCAGCTTATCCATGAAGGCTGATAGGATGGATAGGATCTAGATACGCAGCCAGGGAAGAAGGTGTCTAGTTTTGGGGACCTCAAAATTGCTACTGTACTCTTTGCAGATGATGTGGTTCTGTACTGATTCAGACTGTGGTCTACAAAATGCACTGGGGGTGTTTAGGGTGGTTTATTTGTGCTAAGAACATAAATGCTGTGAAACCACCAGAAAATAACTCATTAATAATATATTTCTCTGATTCACCAGCTTTCTCGCTGTCTCTCCCCATTCAATAAGTACTCGCTCTCTCCAACACCTGGATACAAACCAAAGGAAGCTTCTTGGTGTCACTATTATTTTGCAGCATAACAGCAGCCAGGCCCAGGCACATGAAATAAACCAAACAAGGACACAACCATAGAGTATGAACATGAACCCAGCCAGGTTTCACCTGGTTTTAGAGTGCCTGATTGTTGGTTGTTGTTTGCATTTTTTGTTCAGCATCCCCTGTGCCCTCCACTGCAGCAGGCTAAATGAACTACACCCATTCGAAATGAAAAGGAAACCTGTGTTTTTAGCACAATGGCTGAATCTATTTGAATGTCACTTTAGTCTGCTGCCACCACGACCTAACCACGGATAAGCATCAGAAAATGGATGGATGGATGTTTCTTCAGCTTCTGGCATCAGTGCCATTGCTGCACATGTGATGGTCTTTGTATCACGAGATGTTACCACAGCAGCAGGGACTGGATGTAACATCTTGAACCAGGCCCTGTCTTGACAGGACTTACAAAGATGGAATGGTGCTGGAACGCAGTGAAACGCCATCCTGGTCCATCAACTGACACTCAAGCCATCTTCTTTTATACTCACATCCAAAGGTGTTTTTGTATTTTTACAATTTGCAATTAAAGTTCTTCACTCTGATATGGCTCCTGGCACGTTTGACCAGGCAGTTGTTTATGCCTGTTTGAGGTGTTTCTCTACATTTCACAGTTATTCAAGGGATTTCATGTCAGAAAACCAGCTCTCCATGGACTCTGCTGCATTCTTCTTATCCATGGAAAGTGTTATCTGAGACGAGGGTAACAGGATGTGCTCTTTATCACTTCCTCCCAGTCCCACTTTGTTTAGAGCTGCATCACAGTGAGTGAAGGAAAAGAGGAGGAGGTGCAGAGAAATGAAAGAACTAGAGGGATAAATAGGAAGTTGGTTGACAAGTTGGCAGAAAAGTAGATTTAACATGTAAAATCCAGCCATTACATCATCAAGTGTGGGTTCATTGTGTTATGTGTCTGGTCCACACTGCTCACTTTCAGAGCCTTACTGCCTGGTTAGACTCACAAATCAGTCTCTTAATGTTTCACTCCATAGAGACTAAAGACAGTACCCCAGCTTTTGTTATTAGTACCATTAGAGGGTTTAAAAAAACCTGCATTGCAATCCAAAGTGGAGCAGCCGTTCATATTGGGGTAATGACATGCAGAGGTCATGAGCCTACTTCTGAGGAGAATGGGGGGAGAGCATTGTTTCCTCTCATTTCTGTAAAAGTTGCAAGAGGCATAGGTTTGTTAGTGGCTGTACTCTTCAACGTTGAAGCAACCTTGCATTTAGAAATCCCCAGATGGCTGCAAGATCTCTGATTGTCTAGTATCATGAGACTACCACCTGGAAGGTAGAAGGTCATGACCTCTGTGTGGCAGTGTAAGACACTACTGTATATTTTTCCTCTGGATAACATCAATCAATCTGTCATACATTGCACAGCATCTAAGTAGGAATTTGCTATCAGATATCATGAATTTATAACTTGGTGAGAGGATAGTGTTAAAGGAAAGGTAATGGCTGTAAATGAGGGTCTCGTTTACTCATCAAAAAAGTTGGTTTAAATTGACACATAGCCAGTGTCAGGATAATGAGCTGGCACATGGGGTGTCCTGGCACTTCCTGGACAGGCCCCTGGACTGATGGTCTGGTGTCTTTTTATCGTCCTAAAAAGAAACCAGGTCTTTTTAGGATGATATTAACTATAGATAGTAAGAACGTAATAGGTGCCTTTTGTCAGTCCTGAGTTGTATCTACAGGGGAAGGAAGAGGTTGAACACGCTTCAACCGAGTCGCAAGAACTGCAGGTTTGTCCGGTGCTCTCAAGGGCAGGATACTGTTGTCACAGGGCAAATATATATCCACTCTGCTGTGTCACATATTAAAGACGTTTAGAGCACGGTGTGTGTCCACAGATTTGGAAAGAGACAAAGGTTTTTCTGTTTCCTAAAGACAGTAGATCTGCCTTCACTGGTCTTCATGGGTAAAGATAAATAAATTAGCAATAGATTTTTCTACAGCAAAATGTATGATGCAATCCTCAGCTAAGCTCATCATTTGGTGGAAAGTCAATAGAACCAGTAGAAGTTAAAAAGGGAAAACTGCTTGGAATTATTTTGGATGCTACAGACATTAATGGATGGAACATATTGATAATGTGGTACCTAAAACGGGGAAAAGCATTGCCTTTACCAGGAAATGTTCTAGTTATGTAATATCAAACACTCTGAACCAACTGATCCAAACTTTAGTTCCGTGGCACCTTTACTACTGTTTGGTCATTTGGTCATCTGCAGCAAAAAAGAGATCTAAAACAGATGTCCAGCTCACTCAAAACGAAGCTGCCAGCACGTAAATCTGCACCAATTTTAATCAAATGCACAGAGGTCTTCCATGGCTTAATGTAGAGAAAAGATCGCAATGCCGTCTTGATTTTCTTCATGAAAGTGTTAACCCTGTTCATCACGAGAGCCCCCTGTACAGGGGGCAGCGTTAGATGCGTGCGGTACAGACGGTCTATGGGCATGCTAGGAAGCACCAATCCTAAAATGTAGCATACCGAAATGATGGGGAGAAACTCAGCTAAAAGCCTCTATCAAGCATTGCCCCCTAAACGAAACACAATTTTAAACCCCAAGCAATAATATGGGCATTTAACAAAAACGTGAAAACAGCCCATGCCACACACGAGTGCTTTTACCAAAGATACTCTATATACACAAGATACCCCACGAGAGGCTGTTCCAACCAAAAAATGGCATACACTTCCTGTCTCCTAAATGGGCGTGGTCACCCTTACTCTGCCCCCAGGATCTGACCTCGTTAGTTATTGCAGCCTATTGCTGCACAAAGTTTAGGCATTTTAACATTTACGCTCTGCTCGTTCTTATACTTTTTGTTGTCAAAACTACTGCAAAGGTACTCTATACCGTCTTTGACTACAGTATGACACTACAGTACAGTACAGTACAGTATTTGCGCCTTATTTTGGCGCTCATTTTTATCTGCTACCTCAATACTGTATATCAGAGTACCACATCATAGGATCAGTAAAATAATGCTTATTTTCCACAACAACAGTTTGACAAGAATGGCAATAAGACACACGTCTTATGTCCGTTTTACACACCAGTTTACACAATTGGAAAATGTCAGATCAAGTGGACAACTCTGATTTATCATGTTCAGGACTACCAGGGGCACAGGCGAGCTGTCCCAACTCTTGCGAGAGTGTGCTGTTTTGACAGAGGCAGGTCTTGAACAAAGTTAATTTTCTCCTGATGTGTCCGCCTGAAAATTTCCATTTTACAGTCGAAATGTTCAGAAGAGATGTGGCTTGTGAAAAATGAGTCCAAAATTTACTTCTGGAACTGTGGGGCGAAAGAATCAATCATAATCTGTGTTCACGTTCAATTTTCCCATTGGACTCAATACAACCAAAGCTGCCGCTAGTCTCCTAAAAAGGCGTGGCC
>JAJHUR010075829.1:0-35526 GCA_027495735.1 Lutjanus campechanus | reverse complement strand
TCCCCCCCCCTCTTCTCTCTCTCTCTCTCTCTCTCTCTCTCTCTCTCTCTCTCTCTCTCTCTCTCTCTCTCTCTCTCTCCCTCTCCCTCTCCCTCTCTCTCCCTCTCCCTCTCTTCTTTACCTTTTTTTGATCAGTGCATCAAACTATTAGTCGATACATACGGCCTGCTTACTGTATGTTTTAACCAGTAACCCATCCACATATGTGGTGTGTGTGTGAGTGTGAGGCAGGGCAGGGTGACCCTGTTCTCTAGCAGATGAGACTGAGCTACCTCGCTCTGAAGCAGATTTGGCAGGCTATCGTTTGAAAGGTTTTGAGTCTGATAAAATTAGAATTAATTTGAAAAGATTTCTTGTTTAAAGTGATACAATTTTCCTGAAATATAACATTTTTAAAGGTTAATTATGCATCATAGAATTACTCAAATAGCAGAGGTGGGAATAAGTCACACATATTCAAGTCACAAGCAAGTCTGAAGACGGGCACATGGGAATCGGGCAAGTCAGATCAAGCAAGTCACATTATTCCCCCCCTCAGTTTCCACATTTAAATCAGTTAAGACAGTGGTCATTAGCAGTTAAGTTTTATTTTCATCATGAATAGAAACTGTTGCAGCCTGCTTACATTATCAAAATTAAACATTTTGTGTCAATCAGTAACAAGCCTCCAAAATGAACAATGGACAGTGGGGTTCTGAAATTACAATAAAGCCTGTAGCTGTATTTTATTTTGTTTTATAAGGATGATGCAATTAAACATAGTTCCAAGAGAGTATGAAATGAAACAAAGATGTGTTGAACAGCGAGTTTATCGCTATTGCTAATTTTTTAACCGTTGTCCCTAGTTCAGCTCTTACATATAGGCCGACAGTGTTATTAATAAAATGTGAAGCTTCATCATAAAACCAAAACACACTGTAGACATGGAAGGCACAATAAAATACATATACCACAGTACATATAGCACAGTACATGCATCACAGCATATACCACAATACACATACCACAGTACACCAGTACACATACATAAATACACCTAAGAAATTTTGAGCACAGTTAGCTAAGAGTGGGTACAGCTCTGGTTTGCTTTTAGCAAGCACTTGACCTCTGTTGTAAAGGATTTTATATCTGGAATCAATTAGACTTCAGCTGATTGTCCAAATGTGGATTTACGATGTGGTATTTTACGATTGCCATTCACCCCGCTCCTAGTTACTCTGTTACCGTCTTGTCTTTGAATAAATCTAGAAAGAGGCTCTAGAGCTACTGCTGGCTGATCAGTTCAGTTCTAAAGTGAAGACAGAAGCACGACAAAAACTTACATGAGTGTTAAAGCCTCCTGCTCTGGCTCCCCTTCAGGAGGATCACACTGTTTCTCATTGGCCTGTTAACACATTATTAACACATCTGTCTAAGGTGCTTCTCATGTGACACTGCACACCACTGTTCTCTTCTCACCACTGTCATCGACAACATAGTCCTTGAATCTAAATTTTAATATTTTTGGACTAGCCTAGTCCAAAAATAGTCTCCAGGATAGCTGCCTCATTTGTTAGCCTCTGTTGCTCTGCCTAGAATAATGCAAACATTTAATAAAAAAATAGTCCTTTCGAGTCATGTCTAAGTCTCAAGTTTAAGTCAAATCTCAAGTCACGACTACCAAAGGCAAGTCATGTCTTTTATCAGTGTGAGTCAAGCAAGTCTCAAATCCTCAAATTTGTGACTTCAGTCAAGTCATGTGACTCGACTCCCCCACCTCTGTCAAATAGTGATTTAAATCACATTTAAAACCGAGTGAATACCAACTTATAATTGTGGCTATGTTCACACTGCAGGCCAAATTGTTTTTTTCTTTGCTCATATGCGCGGATCTGATTTTTTTTTTTTTTTTTCATGTCTGCCTGAACAGTCATGCCAAATGGAAGCTGATCTTTTCAGTTTTGATCTGGGCCACTTTCACATGTGGTCCTAAATCAGATACAGGCCTGACGTTTTTGCAATGTGACCTCGCTGCGACCAGCCTGAGCTGGAGGTTTCTTGCTGCAACACTCTTGTAAATGTTGTTGAACTAATAAATGTTGTTGTGGTCCGTCTCTGACAACATAGTCTAGAGCAGATGGGATTCCTCCTGATGGCAGCAACATCCTGCTTGTACACAACAACACACACACACACACATACACACACACACACTATATGTTAAAAGTATGCCACTGACTGAAATCATCCTGAGATGTTGGATGAAATCTGTGTCTCTGACACTATTCACATCACAATCCCGCCACCCTTGGCTCAGACTACGCATCCACACAGACCACTGTACAGAAGTAGCAACCATTGCTAAAATATACTGTGTATACTGTATGTGTATTTTGTGACTTTGAAGGGAGCTTTCTAAAGTTTGAGAAAATAACCCTGATATTGTTGTAATGACATCATCAGGGTTATCTCAGAATACGTAGAGGGTAGAAAGCCTGCGTTACACTAAGGTTTTCTGTGTGAACGTAGCCTAACTTTTCTGTCCATTGCCTGAGAAATTAAAGTCCACTGGGAGGCAAAATGGATGTTGTGATGTGATTCACCTCCTTTGAGTGTAAAGTAATTTCCGGTCAGCCGATTGCATTTATTTGTTTTTTCATTTCTGTGACTTTATTGCATTATAATAGAGTAACATTAGCGGGAATCTGATTGTATGATTGAAATACTTCGAGCTTCGTCCATTAATGGGAAACTTTTTTTTACATGTTTTAAAGAAAATACTGAGAGCAGGCCCAGTGTGAGAGGCATTGTTTTGTGGTGTCAAGTTCAATAGATTTGTCCCTCGCTAATGAATAAACATGATTTTTGGAAGCATGCATAAGGCTGTTTGCTTTGGCTTGTAGTATGTTTGTTTAGGCACGGTGTGTGTGTGTTGTTCACTTGGCCCATAAGATCTTTTCCCATCCCCTCTTGTGGTCCGTCTCTGACAACATAGTCTAGAGCAGATGGGATTCCTCCTGATGGCAGCAACATCCTGCTTGTGCACAACGGCATATGCACACACACTATACCCTGCGTGTCACTGACCCACGGGGGTTGGGGGAAGGGGTGCTGGTGGGAATGAAGGGAGAAAAGAGAGATAGATGGTGGGATTAGAGGGAACGGACATGAAGCAATGGAGGAAGGAGCAGGAGAAGAAGCTTCTGGTTTTCCATGTCTGTGATATATCTCTCTTTGTTTCTCCTTGTATACATTCCTGACGTTCCATCTGGGATAATGAATGACTATTTGGGGCACTAAACAAACCAAATGAAACAGTCATGTTCCTCTAGCCATCCTGTCTCTTACCACTGCTCCCCCCCCCCTTCTCTCTCTTCATGCCCTCTTTTGCGCCGACTCCTTGACCGGTCCCTCACCTCCCTTTCCAGGTTAGTCTAGCATATGCCTATGAGACCAAGGATGCGCTGTGCCTGGTGTTGACCATAATGAATGGGGGCGACTTAAAGTTCCACATCTACAACATGGGCAACTCGGGCTTTGACGAGCAGAGGGCCATCTTCTACGCTGCTGAGATCTGCTGTGGCCTTGAGGACCTGCACCGTGAGAGGATAGTGTACAGGTGAGGTCACACCGGGGTCAGACACATTTTTGGGGAAAGGTACAGATGGTTAATCATGATAGTATTTCTGTTAAGAATATGCTGTAGGTGGGCCATCTTTACTTTATCCAAAAAAAAAAAAAAAAAAGCCTGTGTTGTCATGACATATTAGGGCATCATTAAGGCTTTAAGAAGGCTTTTAGGGCTATTTTGAGGATCTTTGTCTCTGGAGACTTTTGTCCACATTATTAACCACATTATGTAAGCTTGTTGTTGTACGAGAGACTTTGTCTACAACTGGCTAAATGTCCTTTAAAGGGACACTCCACTGATTTTTTTTTTTTCCAAGTACAGTTCACTTGTTATGAGACTTTACTTTTTTGTCAGAAAGCCTGTCTTACAAACTGGGTGGTGTGGAGTAGGTTTGGGCTGATGTAAACATTTTCAGACTGGCTTGATATTAAGCCAAATAGCCACCAGGCTAGACCACTAGGTGTCGCATGTGACTCAGCCTCTCCTGAGTGGAACTTGCAGCCCATCAATTAGAATAGCGCTGCAGGTCAGCAGGTTTATCACCACACGTTCCTGCAAATGTTTCACAATAAAAAGGTTCTGTCCACTGAAATGCTAGTGGGCTTTTCATTTTAAAGGGATACATGAAGTGTGAAATTGTATTAACAGCATAATGCAGAAACTTTAACAGGGCAAATGGAAGTGGATCAAAACAAGGCTTCACACTTACCTTTCCACTGGCTATGTTACTGACTGTTCGGACAAACTATAGCTGACTAACTACCTCACTAACATAATGAACAGTCAGGGACAGGGTCATAGTATATGAGGTGGTTAATAGAGTATATGGGATAATTGTTTATTGACTTTCCAACTTTTTGGTAATTGTCATCGATGTGTTGGATTATAGTAACCCAAAGGTGGGTGTTAGATTAGATTAGATTTCTTTAGACCAGCTGCATTTTGCGTACGAAACTAGAAGTGTAGCTCCTGCATTAAACATTGTGAAAGGATTAATGATGCTGAGAGCCTTGTTTCATTTCTTTTTTTCCTTAATATAAAATCAGTAAAATTAAACTGGTTTGCACACCAGATGGGAACGGATGGAGTGGGAATTATGAAAACTGGGAGTTTTAGCAGGCAGTAAGGAGCTGATGAAAGCTGCTCCCCCATTGCATTCTGGGCAGTGTGTGATCTGAGCTTGACCCACACTAGGAGCTTTAAGTCAGGATATCTCAGCTGCTGCTGACCATTCTGTTTTTTAATCTGTCTCTCACAAGTTCCCAAACTTTATGAAAGTTTAGTAGTAAATCTGTGGAATACTCCTTTAACCTAGGGGGCAAGAGGTTTAACACCACCATTAGCTAACTGTATGTCTGATGAGTTGTCTCAGCTGTGGTGTTATGTTCCATTAGAGTGTTTGCAGTCATGTAAGATTGGTACAAGTGCAAATAGAAAGTTCTTGATGATGAATTGTCATTAGATTAGGTGTCAGGATCACCTGTCACACTCAATGGAGCTGCAGAGTAATGCTAATATAAACACTGATGTTCTTAGAGGACACATGCACCCACATACACATGTAGTCATATAAACATACAGTGTTCCTTGATGTCTGCATGTGTTACAGTAAACCTCAGTGGTGGCATTGTGGTTGAGCTTGGCATTGATTATTAGAGTGGCCTGATTTTCAAATTTAAAGCTATTATAATTGTATTTTGTATTTTAAAAAGTTAGATAAAGCAATGATTTGGCTTGAATGAAGGTTAAAATAAAGTAAAATAACATATTAATTAATAAAGGCCAAGAAAAGGCCTTAATGTTTAGTCATTGTAAGTCTGTCAGTCAGAAAGTTCTGCTGCAACACAGGAATATAGCTCAGCACAATATCATAATGAATGATAACAAATAAAGCAAATAAAGATATGTGTGCAGATAAGCCAGCTATTAATCCACATGAAAGAGTGTCGAGACTGAAGAACAGAAAGCACACAGGCAATAAAAGACAATGAAATGTCAACAACATGACAAGTTAATAAAGGATACAAATATTTATCCAGGATTTTATTGTTATATCCTTGTACTCAAATGTTCCGACTTTTATACAAGCACAATATTCATTAATTCATTCAACCTTTATTTTAACTTGGAAATACATTGAGGTAGAGACCTCATTCACAATGTAGCCAAGTAAAAAACATAGCATAAAAGACCTAGACATAAAGAAAACACCAATGAGAAACTTACATAAATGTGGCAATAGCAAGTAAAAAACAATAAAAGCCACAATAAAACCTTAACAATAAACAAAAACCTTAATAATGAATAAAACACTTAAAATTTAGTGCATGTATCAACTAAATTTGGAAGTAAAAAATGATACAGTATGAACAGCATCAGTACAATACAGTATCAACAGAACGACTCCCTAATGTATTCTTTATTTTTCTCACAGGGATTTAAAACCTGAAAACATCCTTCTGGATGATCGTGGTATGTTCCTGTTTTTTTTGTCTTCTTATTGTTCAGTTCAAGCCAGAGTGGGCTAATATGCGGGCACACTTCTTACCCGTTTTCCACTGTTCTTGTCATGTAAGCCATACCTCACAAGGTACAAGACAAACAAGTAGTTTGTAACAAGTTCACACTGTAACGTGTAAGCACATTATCTCCCTGTCTTTTACAGGCTTAAAAGTCATCTCTTTGAGTTCTTCACATCATGCTCTCTGTTCTGACTCATACTCCCGTATCATCATCTTATCTTGAAATAGAGGAATCTCCTCCATGTCTCTCTTAAGCGTTATGTTTCTTATTCTCTTTCTTTCACACACTGTTGTCAAAGTACCAATCCTTTCACCTTTGCACTCATTATTGTGAATGGAGGTCTAGGAAATGAAATTCAGTTTTTGAAAAAAAAAGTATATTTTTAATAAAATATGTACATTCTGCAAGATGTAATTCATCTGTGGTTCTTTTTTAGGACACATCCGAATTTCAGACCTGGGTCTTGCTGTTCAAATCCCTGAGGGAGAGACGATACGAGGGAGAGTGGGCACTGTTGGATACATGGGTAAGAATTTGGGTAAACCTCTTCTACCTCCTTTTTTTTTTTCAGACGAGCCTTTCATTCTTCCTTACTGAAACCACTGAAAACTTTCACCTTTACCTTTACCTTTTTGAACCTCATTAACTGTCTCAGTTCCACTTGATTTAGATTGTAAACCCCTCTGAACTTCATCTCTGTCCCTCAGCTCCCGAGGTGATCCAGAATGAGAGCTACACCGTCAGCCCAGACTGGTGGGGGCTGGGCTGCCTGATCTTTGAGATGATACAGGGCCAGTCGCCCTTCCGCAAACGCAAAGAGCGCGTCAAGCGGGAGGAGGTGGACAGACGAGTGCGTGAGGACCAGGAGGAGTACTCTGATAAGTTCTCAGAGGAGGCCAAGGACATCTGCAGACAGGTGAGTGAGGACACAGAGCTGACAGATGGCTGTAGTGTTAGGAAAAGGGGTGGAAGTAGAGAAAAAAGAGACAAAAGGAGCAGAGCACATCACCAAGATTCTTTGAGATTAGTGGCAAATGGGGACATGGATGGATGTGGCTGAAAGAATGGTGGAATGGGACGTGTATGCAGGAAAAATTTTGTTCTTTCTTGAACTACTATATCAAGATTAGATGATAATATTATATATCCTGATAATTTTGGCCAAGATCTATCCATTTTTTTAGTATATCCACTTGTCCACCAGCAGGCAGTCATATAAATCATACTGCAGTGTATACATATTTATTTGGAGTCATATTTGTAGTGACCTAATGAGTCCAATAATAGCTTTCCTTGCTCTGTTTATGTCCTCCAACTTCTCCTGAGGAAAATTACTGGCTCTTTACCTGCTAAATGCTCCACTTTGTTCACCAGCTACTTGCTAACATTGTCCATCTGTTGTTTGGTATTGGACAGTTAGCATATCAGAGGCTTTATGCCGAAAACAGCTCTGATGAGAGCAGTGAGAGTGAATCTAGCAAATTTGTGGCCCGTAAAACCAAAACAATGAGCTGAAAGTTGCTAAAATGCTCTGAGGGGAACTGCAGGGTTGGCTGATAATTCTGTAAACCATAACTACAAGTAACCTTGCATGAAATATTACCATCTGGCTAACACTTTATAGTAACCCTCATTAAAGCTGCAGCAGGTAGAAAGCCTAAAAACAGTTGATTGTTGAGGTTTTGTTTTCTGCATCCTGAGCCCCTCCTACCAGATGAACAACACACGATTCATGCGTGCACACAAAAGTTTAGGCAATCGCAAGCGAGCATGGACAGACAGACATCAACTGTGTGTAATAAAACAGACACCTGTCAGTACAAAACAGCGACAGAAGAGAGAAAGTACATTTCAAAACATAAAGATTCAGTGTGAAGCTACAGAATTACTGAGAGCTGAACATAAAGAGACTTTTAAAAACGTCTTTCTCTTTGCTCTCCTGCACACACACAAGCTCAGTATCACAACACTCGCTTGTTTGAGGGGGAGAAAAGGAGGTTCATCACGGTTTGGCTGCGGTCAGCGAGACATGACCACAGCCTGCTTGGAGGCGAGTCGGGCTCGCTTTGTCTCCGCTCCAGAGTGGGTCCATCTCAGGTGCGGCTCGCTTTGATATAAGCGGTAATGGAAATGCAAATCAGCGGCAACATGGTTTGGCTCAGCGCGGCCAAAAATGCCAGTGTCAGCCCCATGTGTATGTGTGTCTCAGTACTCACCAGAAAAAGTTGATTCTTTCCTTTATATCCCTCCTCTCTTTACTCTCACTCCGTGACTTTCAAATACATTTCTCCTTTGGTCAACAGTCAACATGGACAGACAGACAGATTATCTTCCTGTAAGCAATGAAGTCTAGTTCAATTATCTAGTATCTGTTTGTCCATGTATAGATGTTTACAAACTTAACCATTCGCAGAGTGTTACACATATCTGGTCTATCTTTATGTAATGATAATCTTAAAGGTTTTCAAATCATTTGGTAATCATTAACAAATACTTAATATCATGAACAAATACTTAATATAGTATATAAACAGTTGGTCTGCTAATTTAATCAGAATACACTAATTTAATGATAAAATAACATAAATGATAGCGTTGGCAATAATTGGTTAACATAATTGACTATCATTTCATTGTTTGTTATCAATGAAACAACAATTAACTTAAATGTAACTATTTATTTACCATTTGTTAATGATGGTAATTGTGATGCGTTACCCCCATCTGTTTTCCACAGTCTCACTACTCCACGAGGGAGCCATCGAGCTGCTTTTCCTCTGGGGGGGGTTTGGGGGCAGGACGTTTATTTGTGTGACGCGGTGGAACATTCTGACCCGAGGTTCAGCAGATTCAAAGACTCCCCAGGGAGAGGAGGAGTGGAGTGGGTTAGGGAGCAGGGAGAAAGAGGTTCCAGCAAGAAATGGGAGAAAGAAAGATAATTAGGAAGGGGAGAGAATGCGTGACGACAGGCTCTGCCATGCCAGAAAAATGGCTGTTACCATGGCCCAAAATAGACAAGTGATCTGAGTTGCCAAGAGCAGAAAGTGAGAGTCTGCTTTGAACCTGGGTGTAAATTGGGCAAGAGTTTGCGCAAAGGACGGGGCGGACAAGGAGGAACTAAAGTGAGAGTGGTAAAAAAGTGAGAAGCCGTTGGTTTGTGGATTGTGAAAGCCACCAACTTTTGGGTGACAACAGGGCCACTGAGATAGTCTGCCAGTAGCCAAACCACTACACAGCACTCATCCACTTCATAAGCCCGCTGTACTGTAGGTGGTGTGGTGGTAATATTATCCAGAAGCTCCCATGGAGACAGCAATGGTGCTCTCTGATTCTATCCATGATGGTGCTGCATTAACCCCTGAGTGTATAGATTTGTATCGGCCTTTATTAGATTATGTGGGGTCAACATAAAGTCAACAGGATTAAATGCAAACTACGTTCATGTGTTTACATTGAACTAGAGGGATTAGTCATTAAAATGTCAGTAATCCAACATCACAGCCCCCCCCCCCCCTTTGTATATGAATGATAAACCAGGCTCAAACAGAAGTTTGTTTTATGTGAAATTTGAAACATGTTAAAGTGTGAATTGGATGCTTTTCATGTTGATGGTAAATGTAGTCAGTTGAAGCAATAAGTACCTCAGTGCATGCTATATTCACAGAGAAAAAACAGTTTGTATGTTGCAAAATCTGCAGTTCTTCCTGCATCCAGTGATACCACTAAGTTCTAATGGGATTTGCACCCCTGGGGGGGCTAGATGAGTATTTTTGTCACCTAACGCAATGTTTTAGCCAACAAATAACTATATGCTGGGTTGGGAGTCAGAAGCTTGCACTCAATGCATTCTGGTCTATGTAGGCACTGCTGGCCCGGTTCTGCGAGCAGAGCACTCAGTTTTCTCAGTAAATACAGCACACCGCATGATATGTTCCAAATTTCCCTTTAAGCTATTTTATCAACTAAAGCGATATGAGCTAACTCACGCAATGTTTAAATCTCCTCTGCCTCTTCCTCTTCCTCTTGCTGCATGTCAGCTCCTAGCTAAGGACCCCAAGGAGCGACTAGGTTGCCAGGGTCAAGGGGCCATAGAGGTCAAGCAGCACCCCATCTTTAGAAACATCAACTTCAAACGGCTGGAGGCCAACATGCTGGACCCTCCCTTCAGCCCCGATGTAAGAACAACACACACACACACACACACACAGAGACACACATGCTCAAACTTGCACAGGACATACAGGCTTGATTCAAAGCCATGGCGAGCAGCAAATCAACATACAGGAAATACCATTGTCACAAGTAAACAAACACTTCCAGTGCAAGCGTTTATCATGATAGCCAGTCTGGGTGGAGAGAAGCAGGCGTTTGATTTGAGTGTCGACGCTTGAAATCCCAAACTGGCTGACAAAATGGAAGCTATGTTTTCTATTAACTAACACAGAGTTGTATTGTTTCATGGTAATCATCACTAGTTGCTTTTTAATTGTGAAGACTAGATGGCTGTGAGCATACTAGGACACTCTCAAGTGTGACTATGTGTAACTATGGAGTGTAATACAGACCAGAGGCTTTTACTGTGTGCTGCACTCAGATTTTTTCCCCTACGAAAACAAAGCTGTTCATAGAGAGAATCATTACATTTTCCGTGGCATAAAATAACCCGAGTGAGGCAGAGTGACTGACCTGAGAGGTTAAATCAATAGTTGAAAGCAGATAGTGTTATCCGCATTTCTTTTTTGGGATATTCAGGTCAGTAGGGCCTTGCTAAGGAGAACAAAGCAGCAAAGAGTCCTCAGGCGTGGGAAGATTTCTGTGTCATTTAAATAACCATCTGACTTGAAATATTTCAGGTTTAGTAATCCCCTTTCATGTCCAAAATGAATACACTTTTCACAGTTGTCTCTTTTCTCTGTCATTCTTCCCCTCTCTCAGCCACGGGCTGTGTACTGTAAAGATGTCCTGGACATTGAGCAGTTCTCCACTGTCAAAGGCGTGAACCTTGACCCCACGGACGACGACTTCTACCACAAGTTTGTTACAGGCAGTGTCTCCATCCCGTGGCAGAACGAGGTACTGCAGGCTCAGGCCACTGAGATGATGTCATTGTTCAGGCCCACAACAGACAGATACAACGCAATACAGCATTGGTGACATACAGGTGGAATATCTGCAGTTAACAATGATGTAGAGGGATAAGCTGATGTAAATGCTTCAAAATATGAGCATGCAATGAGTATTTATTATCGGGTTGAATGAGTCAGTGTACTAACTGCACAAGATGCCAGTCAGCACACCCCCAGTTAGGGGAAGCAGCAAGAAGCACCACCACAAAAGCTAAGCAATGTACTGCTGTGGACAGTGTCAGCAACAAAAGGTATTTCAGCCACTTATAAAAAAAGGGTCCACCTAAAAAAAATTCATTATCATTTTAAGTGTATGCTTTGGCTAAAATATTTTCACTGCTTCGCTCTGCTGTCAGAAAAGCTTATTCTGATGGGAAACTGTAGTTATACAAGCTAAATATTTCTCTCTCCAAACCGACCAAACTCCATAAGTGAAATCATTAATTTTATCTTGCAGAACACAGGACTTGCTGGTCTACCGCTGCCTCCGTCTGTTAGTTTATTTGTGCTATTATGTAACTTTGATAAGACTTTTTGTATCTTTGATAAGCCCATATCATCCTTTTAAAATACTGAAGTCAGACAATAACACAAGCAAGCCAACAGATTGAGGCAGTGGTAGACCAGCAACTGTCATGTTCTGCAAGATAAAATTATTGATTTTTTATTTTTGATACTGATTTTGGTGGACCTTTTTTGGCTAAAGTATGTTTTGTTGCTGACCCTGTCCACAGCAGTATATTTGTAATTTCCTACACCAGAATTCCTGCTTCTTCTCCTAAGTAGAGGCGTGCTCACCGCCATTTATTGTAGGTAACACACTGACTATGGATACCTCATACAATACCACTTCAAAAGGTTCGAACTATCCCTTTAATATTTGGGATACAAGGTGTGGAGGTGTTCATTTACATACTCATTGCCTAATCCAGATGGATGCTCAAACAGCTTCTTGTATCCTGAGGGTTGAGTTATAAATAAAAGGGACCTGCCCTTACACTGACTCACAGGCCTTTTGTAGAACCAGACTCTTAAAGAAGTGAAAGTTATCAGGATAGATAACTGGACCTCTCGTCCTTTGCAGATGATTGAGATGGAGTGCTTCAAAGAAATCAACGTCTACGAGACTGATGGGACGCTGTGCTCAGACCTGGACGTGAACCGGCCTAATCCTCCACCAAAGAGAGGCTTCTTCTACCGCCTGTTCAGACGAGAGGCAAGTGCTAGTGCTCCGCCAACTGTCCGAGGGGGTGGGGGCTAAGGTACTTCCTCTCTTCCTTCTTTCCTTCCTTCCTTTCCCCCCCAGGCCTTATCCAAACTCAACGTGAGAAAACGTCACCACAGTAAAATATGTTGTGTCCACTTGAGTCATTCCTCTTTGAAGTTGGTTAGAATAAGGCCTCTCTTTTTTCTAGGGTTGAAATTTTCAGTCTCCTGTTAACCCCTTTGCATATTCTCCTCTGTCTGCACCACTTTGTCTCAGAAGGTCTAATACGAGGAATCTTTTCTTAAAAGAGGCTTGTTTGTGGGTAGAGTTTGTGATGCACTGTATCACAAAATGCAGTGGTAAAAAAAAGTGGTTCTCACATCTTTTAGTAGTTACAGGAGTTGCTCAACTAACAGGTTATTCCCCCTGCCCTCCCTTCTTTATAACAGAAACCTCTCATTTTGTTTTGTACTAGTCTGAGCTTTCCTTGAATTCAAGGGTGTAACTGCCACTGGGGACAGGGTGGACATTTCCACTTCACTTTTTTAGTTTCAGTTTGGTTTCCATATTAAAATCACTCTGCATAGTGATCTCTTGCTGGCTAAATGCAGATAAGAGAAGCAAGTACTTGATAAAGATTCATCATCTGAGTCACCTTCAATTATTTCCATGTGCTCACAGCAAAAGCTTTACAGGCAGCAGTGAGTGTTTCTGTGGTCGTTTTCCGCCCTGAGTTTTGTCTCTCAAGGACGCGTACGTCTTATTGGTGGAGGTTTTAGGGCTGTATTCAGCCTCAGAGAAAGACTGCTGGCACTGTTCCTCACTACCTCTGCATGTTTATAAGTTACAAAAAAATCAACATCGATCAAAGATAAGGCAGTTCTTTGTAATAAAAACACAAATACAGCATTGTCTCTATCAAAGTATCAAAACTTTTTTAAGACATTACACTACAATACTAACATTTTATAATATCAGAGGTAATGAAGATAAAAAAAAAAAAGAATTGCTCATTCAAGACCACAGTTCAGTCTTTTTCCTGCTTGAACTTTGGCTCAAAACATTACAAAACCAGACAGCACTGTTTTTTTCTGTACCAACACTGTGTGCAGGTTGTTGATGGGAAAAAAAACTATTACTACTATTGTGTGCTGTGGACTTTTTAAAAAAAACATTTTTTGCTGTGGTATCGAAAGAAGCATCAAGTATTGATTTGTATGCTAGTATTTATACTAGTATTGTATCTAAGTTAAAAAATAAGTGGCATTGTGACAACTCTAGTACAGGCAGTGCATAAAAAACTATCGAAGTTGAGAACAACCGTACTTGCAATATTTAAAAAAAAAAAATTGATATCTTGATGTCTCAAGTTAATTATTTTGTTATACTGAGATAGCAAAACTTAGATTCTTGTGATAACAAGTTGATCGTCTCGTTATCTTGAGAAAACAAAATACAGGTTTCTCAAGATAACGAGAACATAAATTTTGTTTCCTCAAAATCACAGGATAATTATGGAGAACTTGAGCAGGATCGTTGAAATGCACCTGCCTGCGAAGTTGCAGCCCTGCTTATCCTCTCCTTCAGTAACAAGCACTGTTCTGAACGTTATAACAGGAAGGTCCAATGCAATTTCTGCCTGCATTAGAACTTGACGTACAGTCTGATGCATTGATAAATAATGGGTGCTCCTTGGTTTGACATTTTCAGCTTAAATCAGTTGCTGAAGTCTACTTTTTATTTCTGTTTGTCAACTAAATTTTTTTCATGCCTAGTTTTAGTTTTTAATTTAGTTTTAGTTAACTACACTTGGTTTTATGCCTTATGTTATTATGAACTTATTCACAGTTGTGTTTGTTTGACTGCTGGGCACCGCCTCGGGCACTACAGAAACACTTCATGTGATGTGGTTGAGTGAAGGTTGGCGTTTCAGCAAAATGCGACATCATCGTGCCCATGTGATGAAAGCTGCTAATGTTAGTGACGTATCCCCATTTTTGCTCTTTCCCCAGGTCTGTTTTAAGAGCGGTTACAGTGATGACGAGATCGAAGAGCCCTCGCGACTTTAAACCACTCCCTCCACCTGCCTCTTCCTCTCCCCCTCGCCGCTGAACTTCACCACAAACTCCAACCGAGCGCAAATCTTAGGAACTCAGTGAATGTTGACCTGTATTTATGAGCTGTATTAAAAGTGTATTATAATTAAAGAAAAAAGTATGAGTTTAAAGATTTTGTACATTTGTACTTGAATTTATGTCTAGATGTATATTTTCACTAAAGGTTGTATTGTACAAAAAGCCATAAAAGTACCACTTGAATGCATACATTACATTTTTATTTCCTGTTTATTTTCTTTTGGAATGAGTATGGATAATGTGTATTGGGGAGTTTTTTTAAGAAGCACAGTACCAGTAGTCTTTTTATTTTTCTCAATGTAGCATAAGGCCTTTTTTTGTTTTTATATGTGCTGTATGTTTGTCATTGATTTGGCCAACGTGACGTGTTGTTAGCACATCAGATCCACCCGCTCCCAAACTAACCTTAGCCTCCGCACCCCTCAAGGCTCAGGTAGATCTGAATGAAGCGTGTAGATCCAAATGATATGGAGGGGAACTGAATCCAGTCTAACTTTGCTGTGTTGATGCCATGCTGCTTAAGCTTTCCCATAATTTTCCTAGATCTCCACCTCCTCCCTTTCAGTTTAAGATGGTTTGGAAGTGATAATCAGCATCCTCCATCAGCCCAGTTAGGCTGGACTGGATGGCATGGATGTGCATTAAACCGTCTTCTAGGTGCCTGTACCAATTTGATTCTAGTAAAGATGGCATGGATTTGTTTCTGACAATCTTTTAGTCAGCATGTGCAACAATAAGAATCTTTTCAAAGGAAATATTACAGAGGCCTGATAATTGTCATTTCTGGAGCTCTCCAAAAAATCTCTCATGGGCTACAAAAGGCTCAGAACATCAATTTCAGATGCCAGACAGCCAGTTTTTCCTTCGGGAGCACAGCTGTTAAGTCAAAGTCTGTTAAAAATATTCACTCAGGCAGAACAATTTTTGGTAATTTATCTTTATTCCTCATCCTCCTTTCCTTCTTCTTTTGTTGTACTACACGGATTTTACTTATTTTTTCCTGATGTGTCCAGTTATTATAAACCTGTTCCATGTGCGGAGCGGAAATCCTTTCCCTTGAAATGTCCTCTTCATTTGCTACCTATATTTTTAGTAAA
The DNA here is from genome assembly GCA_027495735.1 of Lutjanus campechanus. Taxonomy (NCBI): domain Eukaryota; kingdom Metazoa; phylum Chordata; class Actinopteri; order Lutjaniformes; family Lutjanidae; genus Lutjanus; species Lutjanus campechanus. The sequence goes on along the minus strand of JAJHUR010075829.1, from coordinate 19,828 downwards.
CCAGGAAGCCTGGGACAGGTTGACTGGAGAATGAGTTGGAACATAGAGACTGATGATGATGATGATGATGATGATGATGATGCTGGGGACTGTATCAAAGATCTGACCTGCAGCTGACAAGGGCTTCATCTAGATAACAAATTGCTGTTGCTTCAAACTAACTTCCATTGATTCAGCTGTCAGCAGCTGTTAGCCTCTGCGCTGAGTCAAGACACAGCCTGCTTCGGCCTCTGTGCCTGCTGATCGTAGATAGCGCGGTGCCTGTCGGCCACATATCCTGCTAGTAGACCTCCAGTTAGATACTGTGGCTTTAGCTGTGTTTGTACTAGACTATGAAGACATTTCTTAACCGTAACAGCGCCCGCCTTTAACTATTCCATTGAAATCCTGTACGTTATTCTCTCATAGGAGTGACTTGAGTAGACGTGTGTAGACAGTGAGGAACGTGGGTAATTGCCATCATCTGTGTACAGGAACACTTGATCACTTGCAGAACTTACAGTTGTTGTGCACTTTTGTTTCATCGCAGAAGAAGTGTTTCCTTCATAGTTAACCGATCATGAACAAATAACATTTTCTGTACATTTCTAATCAGGACTCATCATGTTGTTTGTTCTCATTGGCATTTCAGGGGCTTTTGAAGCCGTTTTGCTTTTGAATTTTGCTTCTGAGGCAGCCGCTGTTTACTCCCCACCACCTGTTTTAATGCTGTGAATACCCAATCTGGACATGTTAGCTTTGTGTGTGTGTGCGTGTGTGTGTATATATGACACTGTATGCAAATGCAGCTTTTGTTCAAGCTAATGCATTGAAGTACAAGAATACAGTAGTTCTAAATCATGTTGGAACTTGAATGTCACTCAATTGAATTTGAAACTTATTCGAGTCTGCTTACATTTAAAATGGTACGCGTATAATTCCCCATCTCGTTAACTAATTTAGAGTTGGCTTTTTCTAAAAAAGAGAATTTGTCCCCTGTTGCACATTCCATTATCAAAAATCAGGAAACGAATGTGTGCATCTAGCTGTTGCAGGCTTGTCGTCACTTGAGTTTCTGAGTGTCTTTGTTATTTTTTGTTGCTCTCAGGCACATTTTGAAGCTGATTTCTCTTGCCTATGTAGATTTTAGCCTTTTAGCTCTTTAGCCTCAAAAAAACTTGTAAATTATGTATTTCTAACATGTAACTAAGCTCTAACACACATTCATTCACTCTCACAGGGAAACTAAACTGTGTTTGCCACCCATGCCTCTGTCATTGTTTGAACTTTACTCTTATACCATCCATATAGAAGTAAAGAAATTCTCTTTAGTTTCATTGCACTATGGTGTGTTTTGACAATGACTATTGGAAGTGTCTTTAACTTTTTTGCCAATGATACCAAAAGCAACATTAAGTAAATCAAACTTCTTTTGTTTTATCTGAAAAATTGACTGAAGAAAGACTGTCAACCTTTATCTTATGTGCCAATTACCGACTTAAGTTCTGACATCTTGCCTTTTTTCGACCTCTTTATCATTCCGTCCATTCTGAGAGAAAGTCCTTCACATAAAGGAACTTTAAACAGCTCAACAGTTTTGAATGTCCGCACTAAGTGCATTGTAATGCCTGTTTTAAAAAATACATATGTTTTATTACTCAAGCATGTATCGGTTTGTAATACTTCAGGTTCCTTGTATATGTAAATGATGACCTTCTAGTGCCAACATATCTCACTGGTATCTGAGGACAACTTTATAAATGACAAGGTGACCAGCTGAGTTGGCCCTGTTTGAATACATGGCAGGCATTCCTTCTCTCCTGGCTTCCTCCGAGGCGGTGATGGTGAGTCTTCACCTAAAAACTGTGATGGCACTCACCAGCAGCATTCAGAAGCGAGAGATCCTCACTTCCTTGATGTCACTTGAGTTTATAGTTTTGGGATAACCACCGATAAAATGCTTGGTGGTTTTCTGGGGTTTCACACTCTTCTGTGCAGATTTGTCTGATTGGTGATATGTTCAAGGAAGGGAGGAATGTCAAATGCATTATGGGTATTCAAATGGGGCCTGGGACTTCTTGATTTTTCTTCTTTTTTTGTATCTGTACAGTCATGTCGTTCAACCACTGCAGTCATTGTTAATTCTTGTACAAGTTGTATCACTGGTTGTTGTACCATATCTGACATTTGTAATTATGAAATAATACACTGCCATTTGTATAAAAATACTTGTGTCTTAACTTATTTGTGTCATATATTAATTTGTTTGTTTGAGCAAATGGGCATAGATGGGAGAAACTAGAAATTTAAAATAGTGTCATGCTGCTTCGATCTACAGGGGCAGATTTAGTAATTCTGGGGCCTAAGGCAAGGACAAGCATGAAGCCCTCCACATCCTTTGTTCTCCCCCCTTTTCAATCCTTGAATAACTGATAAGTAATAAAATTTAATTTTCATTTACGGTGGAGTGAGCAGGATGAATTGAAGAGTCTCAAAGACTGAGGGAAGAAGCTGGTCTGGTAATATGGTGTTGAATACTTGTGTATATCTTGCCAGATGCTGGCAGGGTGAACAGGCTGTGGGTGGGGTGGGTATTGTGTTTTAATATCTTCCTGCTTCGTTTTTTTTCCAGCATCACTGGGGTAGCTTTGCTTAATCTTTCAACTGTTAGTTGAACCTGCTGAGCCATTTGTTTACACAAGTTGGCTACTGTCTTAAATGATTTCCATCCAATTAAGGGGGAGGGGCGACTCTGAGATACTTATCTATTAAACATTCTGCACGTGGATTTTAGGAAAGACGTAATTAATTAGTGAAAATTGAAAATAAAACTTTATTAATCTTAAGTTTATGGGATGTTTTATGGGGCCTTGGTAGCTTGGGGCCTAAGGCTATTGCTGACCTTTGCTTAACGATAAGTCACCCCCAAAGACCTATTATGTCCAAGCCACAATATGTACATTTGTGGCATTAGAACAGTGGTAGTCAACCTTTTTGAGTTGCGAATCTCCAGAATAAACAGGTTGGTGTTAGCCAGCCCCCAGTCTTCAAAGATTGTTCAGTACTGTTACTGTAGTGTTACTGTATAATATATGAAAGCAACTAAACTCATTTTTTAGAGCTTGTGCCTCATGTTGAATGTCTTTTAGGGCCTGATTTCACTGAGTGCTGCCTCCTGACTCTCATTTCAAACTGCTTGCCACAATATATAATTTTATTCTCCACAAGCATCTGGCGAATCCCAGATATTATTTTTTGACTTATTTGCTGTAGGTCGGACTTTATTAAAGCTCTCACTTTTTCTTCCTTCACCCTTTACATATGAAATTGTTACACATTAAAGTTATAGATTTCTTCCTACTGGGCGGCTGTCCTTTCTCCATTCATTCTCTGCCCCTCCCACTCAGTCAGAGACGGTGTATTATAAGCTACAGTATAATTGTGAATGTGAAGATGAGAGCCAGATAACTTAGATTTTCATACACGTGTTTTTCTGATTAGATTCACAGTAAGATTTCTGCGCCTTCCCACTGTCACACCTCCCACTCATCTTTCTTGTCGCACGGATAAAAGCCACAGCGACAGCATCGGTGTTGCTCAAATACGTTTTTACAATCTGGATTTCAGGGGTCCCGTGACAGCAACAATAACAACAAAAGAGAAAAAACTACAGCCGCTCATTGGTTCTTTCTCAAGTCACTCAACATAAGATCGCACTCCGATTGGCCACTGACTTTGCGCCCCTGCCCTCTCTGTCAAGCTCTCCCATATGCCACTTCCTGGATTGATTTGTCGGGGGAACGCAACGCTGCATCAAAGATGGCATATTTTCAACCAACATTTTGTTCGTTTAGGACTATCATTGTGAAAGAATAGGAGATATCTTGCACTAAAAGAAGGCGGAGAGCCGGTGGTAGTTGTCGCGAGCAGTGTTAGCACTCTCGTCGCACTACGCACCGCTTGCTCTCTCCCTGCGCTAACTTGTCCCCACTGTGCTAGCTAGTTAGCTCACATAGTAAATATTAGCTATCCAAGCTAGCTTGCTTACTGTTGATTGCTAAAATGGCCACCATGGAGAAACTGATGAAGGCCTTTGAGTCTCTGAAGTCATTCCAGCAGCAACAGGGACCACCAACCGCCGAGGAGCTCGTCCAGAGGCAGTAAGTGAATTTTTGTCTAACGGTGACTGCATGTCAAGCTAACAGCTTAGCTCTCCAGCTAACGGTAGTGCCTCTCAGGTGACCGAGGTTTGAAGCTGGCTTGAAGCTAGTTAGGCTAACATGCAAGCTAGTGACCAGAGTCTAAGCTGGTATTTAAACTTCTTTACCATTTTAGATCTATTACGGCACTGCACCAGTGCTCAGCGAAGATTGTTCGCCTGACATTTACATTATCTGGGAGTCAGCCAGGGAGATTTTAGGGTCAGTCTAGCTGAATGATGTCTAACGTAGAAGGCGTCCGCTAATTGATGCCCACGCACCTGCTAAAGGGGTCAGGGACCAATTAACATGTTCACTGTCAATAAGTTGATGTTAGACGAACAATTCTGCTTGGAAAGCCATGTTACAATTTGAACGTATTATGATGTTATTTGCACAGAAGGGCAGATGTCATAACTACTTCAGCTGATGACCAGGTTCTTTAATGTGGTAGCCTCCTGGACTGACGTCATTTACGTCTGTCCATCGCCCCCGATCTTGATCCATGGAACAAGCGGTGCTATAGCAGATATGGCTGCGTGCCCTGTCTTTGGTGTGTCCCTGCTCAAGGAAACAAGGTTTTTCATCTAATGAACACATGTCAATCACCTTAAGAAATGACAGTGCCATCTTTTCCACTTTTTCAAATGTATTATTCATCCTAGTCAATCATTTAAAAAAGTCCAGACGTCCCTAAAATGTTTGCTTTCACCTGTTGTCAGCTCTAGACTCTCTATAATAGATTGTTTCTTCAGACTATTACAAAGTATCACCATTTTACTTAAGTTGTGGACCATTAGACAGGTTACACTAATGTCATAATCAAGGTATCAGGGCCATTTATAATCATGACACAACAAAAAGAGAATTGTAGTTCCCTCATGCTACAAACATACATACAGCATATATACAAATAGTTAAATTCAGAGTTAAATAGGATAAAAGTAAAATTGCACCATACAATATATACAGTTATTTACATATACACATATACACCCAGGAAATTATTCTGTAGAGTAATTTTTGAATGTGCACCAGATCGAATGTGAACAGCAACAAGATGGTGGTGATAGTATGGTCGACATCTTCACATTAAAAGTTTGACATCAGGGAACCCAAGTATCATTGGTGTAAACACGGAGGTCATCTCCCCTTGCCTTGTCCTGTCTTGCATGTTGCATCCTCAATATGAATGTTTTGAATGTTATTAATCATGTTTTAGTTGTATCAACTTAGTATCAACTTCTAATGCATGTAACAGTTGAATGTTATTATCCTGGACATGATTAGATGTTGAAATTGGGTATGTTTAAATTTGGTGAGCCAATAAAGACTTGGTGTAAAGGAAAACCAGGTCTCTCCAGCCATGCCTTGAGCTCTTGGAAAGCAGCTGTGGTGCCAGGCTACAAAAACTGCTGCTGAGCTCAGCTCAGAGCTTTGCTCTGATATGATTTATATTCTTATTGCAAACAGAAAGGTATGAGAAATTTGGACACAATCCTAACTACCGTGCACAAGTAGACTGTGTTATGACCACAGGGGATAGATATAAAGTGTAGTACAGGCCTTGTTCATATCTAAGGAGTATACCATGTGAACAGTTTGCACTGTTAATGCTTGCATGATGATTGTATTTTTAAGAAGGTTCATACAAGGAGGTCACTCTTTCAACTCTACATTCTGAGCTTGCTGTTACATTATGGTGATTACATATGTTTTGTAAATGGTATCTCTAATCGTGTATGTATGCTACTTTGTGAATTTTGTTTTACCCATATTGCATTCTGTGGAGCAGGACAGAGCAGGGTTTATGCTGCTCTGTGACTGCTTTGATGCATGCTTTACAATTAGATGGAGAGAAAATAGGTCTGAAATTGTGGTCTTGTGAGTTTCCACTTAAGTGCCACGACACTTTAAATTTCTCACTTTTAATCACTGAAGGCTGAGATTTGACTTGAGTTTAAATGTGAATCTGTGATTCTTTTCATGCCCTGATGGACATTTCTTTAGCTGATGTCTTTTCAGTAATATCTGTTGAAGTGACCTGGGTTGCGATGCTTTATGGCGTACCACTGACTTCTAATATTCAGTATTCCATCCACTGGGCTGTTTTGCTATTAGCAAGAGATTTAATTAGGATCCTCTTCAGAGTTGGACTGACGTTTGGCAGTGGAATTTCACAGAGGTACTGCCTCAGTCTCTGAATCCTGTTATCTCCATTTGTTCTCTCTCTGCCTCTAGGCTATCTTTTCTTGTGTTTTGCTGCTTCTTGCTTTCTGTCCCTTCTTCTCATCTTTCCCGTCTTTCTTCTTTGACAGGAAAAAGGAACAGGCTACCACAAAGAAGGACAGAGTCACCCACTGCCTGACAATATGTGAAAACATTGTGGCTCAGTCTCTCAGGTAGGCCTTGCTGAGTTTTTTTTCTTTTATTCAGTAAACTGAATGATAAATATTTTTGCCAGAATGACCTGAGGGATGTACTACGAAGCGAGATTAATGGGTCAGCGAGCTATGTTGAGTCTAAAGCCAGGATTTTCAGTGTCACGAAGATGTCTCTCTTTTAACCTGGCTAGATCACCGTGGTAACTTATGCTAAACTCATAACCTGGTCGGGAGCAGGTTATGTTTTGTGTTTCGGCTTAAATCGTGGGTAAAAAGCGCCACTCTTTATCTAATTATTGTCCTAACGAGGTTGTTAATGATCAATACAGATTATAAACTGAGGGAAGACATTAAAAATGAAAAGTTGCTGAGCCGTATGTTCGTAACATCACCGAACAAATTCGTATAATGTAGAAATCTATCATTGTGTCACAGCAGCACGAGCTGTGCATTGCGCTGTCATGGTAACCTCCGTTTGATGATGCAGAGTAATTTTTCCCGTTTGCTCCAGGTCATATTAACGCTTTAAATTTACATCGTATATAATCCACACACTAAATAACGAAGAAACAACTACAGACACTTTGAATACTTTTTACTCATTGTCCGTTTTGCAGCTCAGAACACTGATAAGAAAATTCATCATCATTTATCACCGAAAATCTTAAATCAGTTACACTTATTTTACGTTGGTTTGGCCAAAAACTTCAGTGATGTCCACGTCTCTGTCATCATGGGACAGTGTCAGACTGACAGCGTCATGTTTAAATCTGCTATGAAGTTTTATTGTTTAATGTGCAGTTTTCATGTTAGAAATAAATGGCAGCATTACGACCGCATTTAGTCGATCAGCAATTTTCTGACAGCATTCTTCTTCTCCTGTTTTATTTGCAACATCGATGTTGCTTTTTGCCGTAATATATTTTGTATATTTTCCACAGCTCCTAATTATAACAACTTGATCAGTTTGACTCAAATAGGCAGCTTGCAGTCGCTTCACTTTGTGCGGAAGAAGAGTCAAATGACGCAACAAATGCCCCTTTTTATGTGAGCGCGCACAGAGTCTGAAGACGAAAGCCTGAATTAACAAAGCAAGTTGATAACCACTGTCGTGATACCAGTTATCGCTGATTGTGGTTTTAGGCTTTGTCGATCCAGATCATGCAAAGAAAGCCTGGCTGTGTTGAGCTTGCTTCGTAGTATACCCCTCTGATCTGCTGCATATATTCTATTCCATGACAAGCTACATACATCTTAAAATCACTACAAGCTATATCTTAAATCTAAGGAGCTGTGCATACTCGAAGACACTTTACATAAGTCAAGTCAAGTCAACTTTTCTTTAAACAGCACATTTCATATAACAAGTTTTAACCCTGCTTCAAGATTCATCATACATGACAAAACATAAAATAACATATAAGATAAGAAAGAGCCACATATATAAAAACAAGTAGGACATGATAAAAACATATAAGATAAGAAGGTATTATATAATCATTATTCTTAAAAAAGGGTTATAATGACAAAAAATATACTGATTTCTAAAACGAGTAAGAAAAAAAACTAAACAAAATACACTGACACAAAAAAAAGTTTTTAGTTTGCTTTTTTAGGACCACAATGACAGAAAGCACCATGAGCTGAGTTAAACCATTAAAACATTTAATAACAATATGAAGTATTTTAAAATTAATTCTTTGTTTTATCGGGAGCCAGTGAAGAGAAGATAAAATAGGAGTTATGTGTTCAGACCTTTTAGTTTTTGTTAATAATCTGGTTGCAGCATTCTGAATAAGCTAAAGTCAATTTAACGTCTGCTTTGTCAGTCCAGCAAAATGTGCATTACAGTAATCCAGCCTATTGGAAATAAAAACATGAACCAGCTTTTCAGAGTTTGACTGAGACAAGAAGCATCTAACTTTCAATATGTTTTTAAGATGATAAAAGGCAGTCTTTTAAAGATGTGCGTCTGAAAGTTAAGATCAGCGTCTACAATCACACCCATGTTTTTGACTTGCACACATGACTTTACAGACAAGGGTGTTAACAAAGATTGAATCTCGTGCCTCAAAGCCTTTGGTCCTACTCACAGAATCTCTATTTTCTCATGATTGATCTGTAAAAAAAATCTTGCCCATCCAAAATCTGATATCTGTGATGCACTGGATGAGATAATTTAGAAACATGTACAGATTAAACAACAAAGGAAATAGAATTGACTCCTGATGGACTCTGTATGGAATGCCAACCTCGTCAGATTCAAAATTACTTAGTTTACTTATATCCTGTGCTATACGAAGAAAACCAGTTTAGAACTGCGTCTTTAAGGCCTTGACAGTGTTCAACGCTCTGAAAAAGAATAACATGGTCCACAGTGTTGAATGCTGCACTGAGGTCGAGGAGTACCAGAACAAGAACGTTATGATTATCTGTGTCAATTCTAAGATCATTAACAACTGATCAGCAGTTTCAGTACTGTGGTCAACTGTAAAACCAGACCAGATTATTATTTGTCAGATATATATGTAATTGTCAGTAAACAACTTTTTCAAGAATTTTTTTTCCCAAAAATGGAAGGTTTGATATTGGTCTGTAATTCTCAAAAACAAGAGCACATGTTGCAGAACTGAACTGCTGTACCACATCTTGTAGCTCACGAGAGTGAATCAGGGTGAAGTTGGACAGAGTGCTGGCAGTATGGCTCTGAGTGGAAGAAGAGCAGTCACACCCACCAGCAGAGGAAGCCACACTGTCATTTATAGTAGTTATGTTATACTAAGTATGTGCCCAATGCGTTACATTTCTCTGAAGAGTGGAGCTCAGCAGGAAATGGTCTAAGTGAATTAAACAGTTTATCAATTGTACTTATCAACACTTTATTATTATTTGAATTTTTAGCAATAAATTGAGAGACATAATGCTGTTTAGATTTTTTAGATTTCTTGTTATATTCACTGAGCAGGTCCTTATAGATAATATAATCAACCTGCAATTTGGTCACATGCCATTTGTGCTCAGATTTGCAGCAGGTTCTTTTTAGTGCCCTCACTCTTTCCATATTCTTCTGAGGTGCTATTGTTTTACCAGAAATTAATTTAGTTTTATAGGTGCAGTACCATCCATAATTTGTGTCACTGAAATGTTGAAATTATTGATCAAATTGTCACACAAAAATAGACTAATTAAAACCAGACTGTGCCCTGCTACACCTAGCAGAGTTCGTATATCTAGCAATAAACCTGTCAGATGTCTGCACAGATGGCCTGTCTTTTGACTAATTTTAAACCAGGTGCATATTTGGTCATCAGAGCAGTATTAAAAAAAATATAAAAGTGATCTGTAGTCCCAACATCTAGGATGCATTTGGGGTAATATCAAGGCCTGTAGAAATAACAAGGTCAATAGTGTGACCTCGATTATGTGTAGGCCCAGCAATGTGCTGTATGAGCTCAAAGGCTGATAACATGTCAGTGAACTGGTTAGCAAAACGATCAGTGGTGTTATCAATATGAATGATAAAATCACCAGTAATAAGGATTGAGTCATATTCAACAGTCATTTTAGATAAAAGCTCACCAAAGTCTCACCAAAAAAGCCTTTTTTGAGTCTTGGAGGGCAGCAAAGTGTGAGCACTAGACAGGGATATATTGATCTGATTATTAGAGCGAGGTATTCAAATGTAGAGTCAGAACCAAGTGAAGTGATTTTACACGATAAAGTATCTGAATAAATAGCAGCAACAACACCACCTTTCTTGTTAGACCTGGTACAGTGTGAAAATGAAAAATTAGATGGTGAAGCTTCAGTCAGCTCTTTACTACCAGTTTCATCAAACCAGGTCTCAGTGAGGAAAATACAATGAAGCTGATGAGATTTTATATCATTAACAGTGAAGATTTAAGTAATATTAAAGTAAGTAAGTAGAAGTAAAGTAAAAATTATCATAGAAAACAACATGCCCCAATGGATAACACATGGTTAAATGTTAAAAGCAAAGCTAACCACAAAACCTACTTTGTTGTACAGGCCCCAGGACTAATCTGTGCATGTGTGCACAAGGTTTTGTTTGTGAGGGAGGAAAATACAGAGATTCAGCGTAGCCTGTGAAAAGCATTTGAGACAAATAGAAATGACTGGAAGAATGTCGCTTGTGAACAGTTCATAATAGTGTTATTGACATACACGGACTGAGGTTTCTGAGTTGAGTAATTATGTGTGTAATAACATTTTCCTCATTTTTCCTCTCTATGGTGCTGGGAGCAGAACGTCTCCAGAATTTCAGAAACTGCTCGGCATCGCAATGGAGATGTTCCTGCTCTGCAGTGATGACAGTGAATCAGATGTGCGGATGGTAGCCGACGAGTGCCTGAACAAAATCATCAAAGTGAGCAGGACCCTGTATTTCTCCAGCAAGACTCATTCTAACGATGTCCTTTATTTGCTCTTCAGTAACAGGACAGCAAGTTGATCATCAATTAAATTTTTAATTGGTACTCATGGTACATTTACAAAATAATTAGCATAGATTTGGGTGTGCATGATGTGACCAGATGTGGTCTTACGTTCTTAAGTCTAATGTTCAAAGTAGACATCAAAACATTATTTGTTTTTAAATTTCAAATCAGTTTTATATTGTTTTTGTGTTGCTCAAGATGATTATTTTGATTTTTATCTTCAGGCGCTGATGGACTCCAACCTGCCTCGACTGCAGCTGGAGCTGTACAAAGAAATAAAAAAGGTGATATTCTCACAGACAAATTACCACACTCTGACAATTGTTTCATGTAAAGAGTGACAATTGAAACACTTTTATAACATAATTATAAGACTGTTTGAGTGTGATAGTAGAAATGGTGATATCAGTGTTTGTGTGTCTCTGTAGAACGGTGCCTCTCGGAGTCTGAGGGCAGCTTTGTGGAGGTTTGCTGAGCTTGCCCACCTCATCAGACCACAGAAATGCAGGTAAAGACACTTCTTTTTTACTTCATTCACATGACAACAATATTTAAATTATACTATGCCAAACTCTGAGGCAGATATCTTACTTGGAGGACAGCAAATTCTGGTGTACATTGTAAACTTACTGACTTAAGAATCCGTTGAACTCATTAAAATATGGTTGCCACCTTAGGCAAGTTGGATGTGTTTTGTTGTTTACTTCTGTGCTCTGTTTGATTCTTATCCCTCCCTCCATCTGTTGTGGTCCAGACCCTACCTGGTCAACCTGTTGCCATGCCTAGCCAGAATCACCAAGCGGCAGGAAGAGACCGTACAGGAGACGCTGGCTGCCGCAATGCCCAAGATCATGGCTGCCTTGGGACACTTTGCCAATGATGGCGAGATCAAGGTATTCACACAAAGCAGAACCTTTGAAACTGTGTCGTAGTGGTGGAGTTAGTTAATTTGGGTTTAGATAATCTTTTGTCTTCAAATAATTGTGGTGTTTTATTGTTTTTATGTTGGAGAATTTTGTGTTTCTTCTCTTCTCCATTCAATCAAAAATAAGCACCAGTTAGTTTACCCAGCAGTCATCATTAAAACAAACCTGAACAGAGGTTCACTTTTTCAGAAGTTTGTTTCCCATCATGTCTCCAAAAACATTTAAGTTTTGAGACTTGCTTTGGTCCAGCACTGTCCAAAATTTCTGCACATGAAACCCCTTAGACAAGGACATAAGCATATCTATAAATTCTGAAAGCTTGCTTTCATTGTTGTCCAACTATTTTTGTCCCAGGTGCTGCTGAAGTCATTTGTGGCCAACCTGAAGTCCAGCTCCCCCACCATCAGACGGACAGCAGCCAGCTCAGCCGTCAGCGTGTGCCAACACTCCAGACGGACCAGCTACTTCTACACCTGGCTCCTTAATGTGCTGCTTGGTAGGACACACAGACACTCCCACTCACACTGAACATGCACCTTCTTTCTTTGCAAGTTTGAAACTTGATAGTTAAGCTTATTGCTGCTTTTAGCCACAGTACTCAAGGCAAGGAAAATGCACCCAGACGGTCTGGTCTTTTTTCAGGTCTGCTGGTTCCAGTGGATGACGAGCACCCCAGCCACCTAATTCTGGGGGTGCTTTTAACCCTCCGCTATCTGATGCCTCTGCTGCAGCAGCAAGTCAACACCACCAGCCTCAAAGGAAGCTTTGGAGTCATGAGGAAGGAAGCTGACGTACAGCCAACACCTGAACAGCTGCTACAGGTGGAGAGAAGAGCGTGATTGTGTGTGTTTTGTGTATTGATCATAGAGCTTTGGCTAAATTTTCTGTGTGTGTTTCTGAAGGTGTACGAGCTGACCCTACACTACACTCAGCACTGGGATCACAATGTGGTCACAGCAGCTTTGGAGCTCCTGCAGCAGATGTTCAGGACTCCCCCACCGGAGCTGCTGCACATGCTCATCACCCCGGGCAGCATTCAACACGCCACAGTGTTTCGTCAGGATGCTGAGAGCCGCGCACGCTCTGGCAGCATCCTAGAGCTCATTGGTAAACACATGAGTCACATAAATCTTGTTATCCCCTCTTTGTACCATATAATGTGAGCTCTACAGTGTTTTACTTGGGATATCAATGTACGTGCTTCAGGTAGCTTTTAACTCATTAACCTTAACTGACTGACTCTGCCAGGTAATTAGTCGACCGAACTGTGTCATTGCTCTGCTCTGGTTTCTGCTTGGGTCTGTGTTTGTGGCCTTTTTCTTTGCTTGCTAACTTATTCTCTGTAAATAATCGTTCAGTTTTCTATGAGTCTCTCTGAGCTTTTGCTGCTTTTCTCTTCCTCACCTCCTGTTTCTACTTCGCGTTTCCTGCCATTTGCAGCGGGGGGAGGGTCTTCCTGCAGTCCACTCCTTCTCAGGAAACAGAGAGGTGACTAGTCTATTTATCTCCTCTGCTCACCTCTACCCTCTTACTGATGTTTCAGTCAGGATCTGGGCAAATTTACAGCTGACTGAGTCACCTTTGGTGGTTTATTTTCTTCCCAATGTTTAATATTTTATTAAGAATGCAAATGTTTACTTTTTAGTGTATATATCCAAGAAAATCTGAGGCACAGTGTGTTTTTTTCCTTTTTTAATGTACTCGGTTAAAGGTGAATTGGCAGTATCCAGGTTTTTGTTTCTTTCCCTCTCTTCAGTTAGTGATTAGTGCTGATGTTATTTTGACATTAACCATGTTACTTCCAGGTAAAATGCTTTCTGGAGAGGAGGATGGGTTGGAGGATGACGCTGAGAGAACAGAGGTCACTACTGGTGCCTTTGCAGGTGAGAAGCTAGCAGATGGAGAAGGGAGATGCTGGGTGACAGATCCATAGAAGATTGATGACATTCATTAAAATTCAGTTGTGCTGATTAATGGGGCTCAGCGAGCAGACATGCCACTCTACCAAAAACATCTCAAAATAAAATAAATAGCTAATAAAATCTTAGTTCTGACAGTAAGTTCATTTCAATGCTTTACTATTGATTGTCGATCATCCCTTCAGTCATCGTCTATGTTAAGATCCGATTACCAATCGGCACAAGCCCACTGTGGCAATATTAAGACTATACTTCACTTGTAAAACTAGATGATAAGTCCACATTAAGCAGAAAAAATGCTTTCTATATGTCTTTCTTTCAGCTTCAGTCGTTGGTGCCGACAGCTCCGCTGCAGCGCAGGTGGACATCATCACCGAGCAGCCACGCTCCTCTCAGCATACCCTGCAGCCTGGAGACTCAGTAGACCTCAGCGCCTCGTCAGAGCAGGGCGGCGGTGGAGGCGGGACATCTGCATCAGACACTCCAGAGTCACCCAACGACAATGAGGAGGAGATGCTGAGTCGGAGCTCGAGCGGTGGCGCCAACATTACTCCAGAGACGGCTGACTACACCACGCCAGAGAACGCCACACCGGAGGGAGGGCCCTTAGGAGAAGGCGGGACTCTGCTCGGCACTAATGATCGCTCACTTCCACCCAGCGACTCCTCCCAGACAACAACGGAGGGCCCAGACTCAGCTGTCACCCCCTCAGACGTAGCAGAGCTGGTTAGTGTGACTGTGTGGGCGTCTGTGTGAGAATACAGCTTGAACATACAGTTCTTTAATCCTGTGTGAAATACAGAGGACAGTGAGCTTCCCTAGACACTGAAAGACTTAATTACCATGAAATGCTTTAATTAACTATGAACCCTGATGTCCCCAATGGCATAGTTACCAGTTTATGAATGATGCTACACTTCATAGAATTAGGATTTGTAGAATGGACAACATACTCATTCATGCTTCCATTCTCCACATTTTTTAAGCATTAAACCACATCAGTGGTTTTGTGTGTTTCTTTGCATTATTTACATATTGCATTTACTTAAAATTGCTAGAACTCATTTCCCCGAATCAAAGTATAATGCTTTCATTTCTCTATCCTACCTTACAAACAACCATTAGCTTCAGCTCATGTTGTACAGTGTTAAAGTCAACTTTTTATGACATCAGGGCTTTAGAAAAAATCTGACAGTCCATGTTGGGTATAATCTGAATTAGAAGTGATAGTAATAATTATATCAGAACTTAAAATGTAGACAGCGTCCCGGGATACTGTGTTGTGGCTTTGTCTCGATAGTAGATTTCTGAATTGGTTGGCAGTTATGTTTATTACATCTAATAAATAATTAATGGAGTACAACATGCAAAGCACCAGGAAGGTACCAAAGTCTTTTGTTTTTACATTCAAAGCTTCTATTGACGTCTTTGAATTAAGCTTCAAATGTTTGTCGTCATATTTTAGTCATCATCAAGTTAGTTAGTTTGAATGAAATGATTAATTGGATTGAATGACACAGTATTTTATTAAGTCAGTTTATTTTTAATGAACATAACTCATCAGTTGTGTCTACATGCATTTTATACATGTGTTAGATTCCTTTTAGACTGCCTCGTTAATACAGGTGTGCACTTCCCTTTGTGTGCAACAAGCGCAGAGGGCAAACAGTTTTATGACTGCAGTGGAAATGTTGTTTTTTGGACTTTAAAGCACTCTGGAATTATTGGAAATGTTAAGATTATATGTAAGCAACAGCTATAAACAGTATAATACTAATAATAGTAGTGGAGCTTAATCCTTCTGTGTAACCGTGTAGAAGGTTTAAACAGAATTAACAGACATGCAAAAAATTGTCTACAATCAATTGTGAACAAAGGTTTGGTAAAGCTCTTGTATGGTTAGTTTTCACATCATCACATTTCACATTGGTGTAAATACATTTGAAAACATGTGATGTCACACACTGGCTCAATCATTTGGGTTTTTAGGCGGCAGGTCATGTTATCCTGCCCACCCTCCAGAGACCTCTAGGTGTGAGATTGTCCATTCTAACAATTCTACCTCTATGGTCTTGCCCCCTCTCCTTCATCCTTCTCCCCACTCCGTCACAGTCGCGCACTCCATTGCCACGGGTGATTGAGCCGCCCCCACCCTCACCAACTTCCACCGAGGGTCCCGATGCCACAGACAGCGACTACACTGCTTCCTCTTCGTCTTCTTCTTTCTCTTTCTCCTCCTCTTCTTCCTTCTATGCCACCTCCTCCTCCTCCTCTAGCACTAGTGACAAGGTCAGCCAATTGGACACTTTGAACAGAGTGGGGGAGGGGCTTGCTTGTCTGGAAACTTTTGGCTTTCCTCATTTCTTTCTCTTTTCGTTCGCTTGTTCGTGACAACCCATGCACAGAATTTGCCCTGCTTTTTGCTACTTTTCCCTCCTTCTCCTTTTCCTCGTTTCCAGTGATTCTGTCTCAAAAATGAGATGTTTTTGAAAGACCTTTGTAGAAACAAGCAACCCCCAACATCCCATTTTGATGGCTTGAAATGAAGAGTTCAAAGTAGAAGCATGAAGGGCTTCTGTTCCTTCAACCTTTTCAAGAGAATGTGACAGGCTTTTGTTCCAGCGAAGGGCCAACCCTGGAGAAAAACATCTTTGAAATTCTTGTATTAAGAGTACTTAATGCATCTTGTTAGGAAAAAGTAAAAAGTAGTAGTTCATCTAATAGAAATAACCCTTGCTTCCTTGATCGAAGAGGAATTTCCCAGTTCAATAGTTTGGATCAAAAGCTTGCTCTTCCTCTGGTGGATTGTTGCAGTCACAGTTGTAGAGTTCTCCAGCCTGTGCTTTTTCCTGTGTGAAATTTATTTGCTGTAAATTGTGTGGACCAGAGCATGACTCAGTAGATTTTAAAGGGGAATGTTTGTTTGACTTGCAGTTTTAGTTGTTGTTTGTTACGCTGTGTCTTTGTCCTCAATCCAACAAATCTAACTCAGTAATGAGTTGAAGTTTTTAGGTATCCTCTGCATGTGGTTGTGTTTTAGATTTGTTGTGTTTGGTGTTTTTGTAAAGTCAGTTTAGTTTCCCTCTGGAGATGTTTGCTCTGTGTTTCTGTGCATAAGGTGCTAGATGGCAGTGAGAGCCAGTACTCTGGGATGCAGATCGGAACACTACAGGATGAAGAAGATGAGGGAGCAGCACCTTCCTCCCAAGAAGAACCCCCAGAACCATTCATGCAGTCAGCACTGGGTATGTTTATGTACCTATAAACAAAACCACTGGTTTGTACCGCTGCTTACTGATATAAAACTTTTGTTATGCTCATTGTCTCTATGTGCAGCTCTGAGCAAGCCGCATCTCTTTGAAGGCCGAGGTCACAACAGGCAGGGTTCAGACAGCAGTGTGGACCGCTTCATACCAAAGGACGAACCTGCTGAACCTGAACCCGACAACAAGGTAAAAACATATACAAACACCCATGCCAGTATTTCACACCAGAAGGTAGAAAGAGTGAAAAATATTATGAATCTGTCTCTAACTTAATTGCCTGCTTCTTAGCCATCGCGGATAAAGGGTCCAATTGGACATTACACAGACCAGGGGATGGAGCCACTGGTGCACTGTGTACGGCTTCTTGCTGCTTCCTTCCTGCTGACAGGACAAAAGAATGGTGAGTGTTCTCAAAACTGCTCAAAATATACCAAATGTGTGTAGGACATAATATGTGTGTGAAATGAGGGGCATGTATTTGAATGCACTGTCTGCACTTGTCTGTGTGACACACTTTGTCTGCACTATAATTGTATGTATTTTTATGCAGCAGCTTTATGTCCAAGACAGATTTTCATATTGACAAATCAAGTAATCTTGAAGGCTATGATGAACGCCTTAACAAGTCAATAAACTTAAACTGCAGATGTTCTGTCAAAATTTTAATGACACTAGTATGTTACAAAATTATTATAAAAAACCTTGAACTTTATTGCTGAACAATATTTTTAACAGTGAACAGGATTTAGAAACACCGCCTCAGTGCAGTGTGGTTTATTGTTTCTTGGTGCATCTGATATCATTATGTGTGCATATCAATCTTTGCTATGCTATGTTTTCCAGGTCTGACCCCTGACAAAGAAGTGCGAGTGAGCGTGAAGGCTTTGGCGGTCAGCTGTGTTGGGGCAGCAGCAGCGCTGCATCCTGAAGCCTTCTTTAATTCCCTCTACCTGGAGCCGCTGGACGGCATCTCAGTAGAAGGTAGGTGCATAAAACCTTAAAGACAATCCTGTTTAGATTATGTGACATGTGAATATGTCAGTATTATATGCACAATATATAAATTCTGTCTCTAGGGGTCTCTGATGTAGGATCATGTGAGTTGATATCTTCAGTCTTTAACAACCACCATAGCTGATGACAATCTATCTGACATGACAGAATCATCAGAAATCATGTTACATTTAATCACGTTTACCAATTTCCTTCCTCACACTCTGACGTATCTGATTTATGCTGTGTTTTCCTGGAAGTTGGACCAACTAGCTAGCCATGGTTAGCAGGAAGTGCACCTTTTACCTTGAATAAATCACAGATTTATTGGGATAATGTAAATACATGACTGAACAAAATATGTAACTTACATCTAGCGTTTTTAGACATTTTAACACAGAAATGTTTCCTTTTACAGTTTAACAAAAGTTCTATATTGAGGGTTAGGGTTTCTGGACAAAACAAATATTTAAAGAATCATCACTCAGCTCATCCTACTCCTACTGAGTCAAAAGGTTTTTATTAGTAATTAACTTAAACTACAATTTCAGGGGGCAAAGACATCCTGTATTTACAAGCCGTTAACACCCACACAGGTGTTTACATTTAGTCAGGCGTCTGCTCGGGTTGAAGGGCGGAGCTATGCTGAGATTCACATGAGTGTCCAGGGCTCTAAACAGGCAATTAGTGAAAACACCTGCATATGTGTGCCGTGAGTCTTTAAGAGCTCACACTGTGGCATTCCTTTAATTTTTTAACTAAAATTTCAAATTTCTGACCGCGAAGTGCACCAGGTGCACAAAGCCAAAAGTTAAAACAAACAAACAAAAAAAAAAAAAACAGGACTGGACAACTTGATGAGTTTCTTTGGCAAGTGTATACTCAGCAGTGCAGCCTCCTTGCATATAAAGGATACAGAGGAGGAAGAATTATGCATGAGGTAACAGACGTCATTATACATTTTATTTTATGACATTTAACATTTGAGAGATATTTTGATGTGAATTTACATGCAGAACAGATTTTGCTATATGATACTGTAGTATGTGTTATTTTGGGCTTCCATGGGTGCTGCCATTGTTGGCTTCTTCATGAAGGTGGGGTAGATGGATTTGCCAAGTTCACAAGTAGGATCTCCGACTTTGAGTGGTGTTCCATTGTACTTTGTCTTGTAAGAGGTTGGGAATTTTTGAGTTCTGAGTTGTCTGGAACACAGCATAGAAATTTGTCATGATACAATTATATAGATCTCTATATAGATATCTTCCTAGACAATGAGCAATAATACTGAAGTTTGAAGCCTGAGAGCAGAGTGTAGCTGTTGTGGCAGGAATTGATATCCAGCATCTTTCATAATGTCAGCATGAGAAAAATACTGCATTTAAACTTCAGTTTTCAAATACTGCAGAGGAAGCATCACTCAGTTGTGAATTGCATTAATTGACAACTGTATGTGTGCTTTTAGCACCGTCTTTGACCCTGCTGTCTCTCTCTGTCCCCTTGCAGAGCAGCAGTATATCAGTGACGTGCTGGGCCTCATTGACCATGGGGACCCCCAGATTAGAGGGGCCACAGCCATCCTCTGTGGAGCCATCATACAGGCAGCACTGACCAAAACGCGCTACAACATACACACCTGGCTGGCCAGTGTGCAGAGTGCAACAGGTTAGTGTGTGTGTGTGTGTTTGTCTCCGTCCTGACATGT